>CM053029.1:307139601-307232954 GCA_028564925.1 Lithobates sylvaticus
CCACCTTTATGTATCCCTTTATCCCCTCTTCCCCATTGGCATTTGATTGCCTTTCCAGCCACTTTTCCCGATATTTTCCCTTATTTAGAAACCGCCGATACATGGGGATCGGGATCGCCTACCTAGGATCACTCCCAGTGGCATAGTATGGACACCCAAGGGCGGTGCTAGCTTCTTTAGCCCGCCCAACCCAGCCTCTGCTGTTTTTTGCGCTGACGTCGGGATTACGTCATCACGCCACGTGACGCACTGACCGCCAGGCATTATGGACCTTGTAGGCCGCCGGACGGTCCGTGCGTTAGCGCATGCGCAGAGGCTCCTCTGTCCGCTGATTGAGGAGCATTTAAACACGCCCCCCAATCTGGGAGACAAGATTTAAGCCGGCACCGGCGCTCATTCTAGCACCGGACCTTGGAGGCACCTGACGCAGATAAGTTTTCTCCTGATCAGTAAGTTTTTTAACAATACCCAATCCATGTATACCTACTGCTCAACCATATAACTATTAGCTATCCATCTTCTTATTATCTCTGTTACTCTCAGGGAATATGTTCCTGCTGAGGCTGCCTATGCCCTTGTTGCGCTTTGGATCAGCATCCTAAATTACACCATACCATATGCATATATAGGTCGCTGCAGGTATGTTAACCTCTCTCCAATTTATAGAGAAATATTCATTAATTTTAGGCATTAGCATTAAGTCCACATTATCAATCCTGTTTAGGTGCCTCCCTTACCATCCACTTCTAACCAACGTCCGAGGTCTACTCTACATTTTATTTTAACTTTATAGTCCAATTAAAGTGAGTATTGAGATTTTCTGTCCGTTTAACAGTGATATGCTATATATTTGTGGACTATTTTTCCACAAATCAGCAACACTGTGTTTTTTACTTTTAAACATGACTATTATCATAAAATTTAAAGGAACCTAATTTAAGACACCTCTTGCTAGGTCTATTTTGTCTCCTGCTATCCACTGAAGAATATCCAATGGGCGACCCCACCCCATTCTCGGTTGATTGTCTCATTATTACCACCCTATATTGTTCTTGGGTAAGTTGGGAACTGGGTCTACTGGTTTACATGTACCATCTATTTGGGACAGAGTGGGCGAATGTTCAGATGTGCCGCTATTTCCTCTTTCACCCCCTCCCCCTCTCGCCCCCCCCCCCCCCCCTCCTCTCCCCATCCTGAGGGCTTAGTACCTGATTCCATGAACTGCTATTCATTTTTACTTTCTCTATATAGATACAATATTACTGTACAGCAGGCCAACCCTGAGGAAGCCATTGATATGGCGAAACATGTCGGAAAACATTAATAAGGCCTGCATTGTCTACTTCAGGTTATCCTATCCACTGTAACTAAGAAACTTTCTCTAACCAGATATTAATCTGGAACTTCTATATGTATTGATCTGCTGAAAATGGGGATTCTCAAGCATTTGTACTAATTATATTGTTAGGCCTTTAGAAATATTTTAGATTTTTGTTTAATTGTCCTTAATATATATTCTAAATAAAACTTTATGCGATTTTTAAAACTCAAGCATTGAATTGTCAGCAACCCTTATTTATATTGCAATTTTGCACCGGTATAATCCCTACTTTCCATTTTTCTCAAACACTTATTTACCAAAAGGGATGAGGTGCTGTATAATGTAGTGGATCCTCTCTGCCATTTATACACAATGTATGTGTACTGTGTTTTTTACTTTTTTGAATTTGGCGCCCATCTCCGCTCCCGTGCGTCATAACGTCGCAGGGAACGGAGATCAGCGGCACTCGGGCACTGTGTGAATCGAGCGGAGGAGCTCGCTCACACAGCGGGGAGACATCGCAGGATCCAGGGGATAAGGTAAGTAACCCCCCCTGTATCCTGCAATGCAAGCCCGAGTCTGGCTCGGGGTTACCGCTTTTGGTACGGAAGTTCCTGCCCCGAGCCAGACTCGGGAATACCGCCAGGGAGGTTAAAGAGGAAATCGTCCTGTCTCTTATTGATTCTCCACTTTTGCCTGTTATCCTTGGTTACCCATGGTTACCACAACACAACCCTTCTTTTGATTGAGAAAATGGAGAACTAACCTCTTAGGGGCTGTCCTGTTATCTAAACTGTTTGTCTCAACCCAAAAGACTTTCTGGTTGTCTGTTGGCTTCCATGGCCATTCCACCTACCTTGACTCATGAATACTATGGGTTTTCAGATGTATTTTGCAAGCAAAAGGCAGAGGTTATACCTCCACATCGTTTTTTTGACTGTGCAATTAATTTGAGTCTTGAAGCATCACTTCCCAAAGGAAGGACCTATACCCTGTCATTGCCTGAACATAAATCTATGGAGGAATACGTAAAAGACAACTTGGAAAGAGGTTTTATCTGAACCTCTTCTTCTCCATTTGTGGCAGGTTTTTTTCTTTGTTGAAAAAAAAAAAAAAGATGGGGGTCTTTGACCATGCATAGTCTATCAAGGGTTAAATCAAATCACTGTAAAAGACTCCAACCTTTTGCCTCTCATTCAAAAACAGTTTGATGTACTTAAGGGAGCTGTTATCTTCTCTAAGCTGGACCTCCAAAGGGCTTATAACCTGATTTGAATTAGAGAGGGAGACGAGTGGAAGACAGCATTCAACACCTGCAATGGACATTTTAAGTATCTGGTTATGCCATTTGGGCTTTGTAACGCCCCTGCTGTCTTCCGTTTCCTGAATTACATTTTTCACGATTTCAGCAACAGTTTTGTGATCATCTACAGTACTTGTACGACATTTTAATCTTTTGCAAGACTCATCTAGAGCACATCTCACATGTAAAGCAGGAATTACAACAACTGAGAGAAAACCACCTTTACACGAAGATTGAGAAATGCAGCTTTCATCAAAGCCATATACCTTTCCTTGGATACATCATAAGTGCTGCCGGTTTCCAAAAACTTTCTGCTGTCTTGCAATGGCCCCAACCGACCAATTTAAGAGGGCTCCAAAGCTTTCTAGGGTTCGCAAATTACTACAGGCACTTCATCAAAGTTTTTGCCTCCATTGCTGCCCCCCCTTACTGCTATGACTAAGAAAGGTACAAATTGCAAAGCAGAATCAGCTTTCCAGCAATTAAAAGACATGTTCAAAAAGGCTCCAGTTCTTCAACATCCAAATCCCCGATTACCAGTACATTGTTGAGGTTGGTGCCTCCGAAGTAGGAGCAGGTGCCGTACTGTCCCAGGGACAGCCTAAGTCCATCCAGTGGCGTTTTTCTCTAGAACGTTTTCTCCAGCAGAAATTAATTATGATGTTGGAAATCGAGAACTACTGGCCATCAAATTGGCATTGTCTGAATGGCGACATCTTCTGGAAGGGGCTCCCAAGCCTTTTTCTATCCTGACTGACCATAAAAACCTGCTGTAGCTTCAGACTGCTAAACGTTTGAATTCACATCAAACTTAATGGGCTCTGTTTTTTGATCGTTTTAATTTTGTTCATTCTTATGTCCCTTGGCATGAGAATAAGAAAGCCGATGCTCTTTCCAGACAGTTTGTTACTTCTGAAGAAGATCGACCTACCGAGCACTATATAATCCCACCTCACAAAATTGTCGCACAGATCTCTACGGCTCCTTCCAAACAGCTACAAGAAATCCAGAATCGTGTTCCTCAAGGCTTGAAGATACCACCAGGTCGCCTGTTCGTAGCCCCTAGCCTCCGAAAACCTGTACACCTCTGGGCACATGATGGTGTGTTATCCGTTCATCCTGGTGTCACCATCACTCTTAAGACCTTGCAGCGTCATGTCTGGTGGCCTCATATGAAAAAAGATGTTACTGACTATGTGGCTGCCTGTCCAACTTGTGCTGCTAATAAAGTACCCCGCACATTGCCTACTGCACTGTTACAACCACTTCTTGCACCTCGCCAGCCTTGGACCCATTTGACTATGGACTTCATTACAGAGTTACCCAAGTCCGAGGGCATGACTGCTATATGGGTCATAGTGGATCGCTTTTCCAAAATGTCTCATTTTGTACCACTCCCTGGATTACCTACAGCGGAAGCACGGTCTACCCTCTTCCTTTCGCATATTGTGAAACATCATGGCAATCCTACCAATGTTGTTTAAGACTGCGCATCCCAATTTTCTTCCTGATTCTGGAGAGCGTTCTGTAAGAAACTGGGAGTAACGCTCTTAATCTTTACCTCACATCACTCTTAAACAGATGGTCAAACCGAACGCATGAACCAGACCCTGGAAACCTATATTCGACATTATGTCAATGCATTACACTCCAATTGGTCTGAGTATTTGCCTTTGGCTGAATTCGCCATTAACTCCAGTTGGCACAGTGCTCTTCATACCACACCATTCTATGCAGCCCTAGGCTATCACTCTCAGACTCTTCCCCTACTTCAAACTTCTTCTGGTGTACCGGCAGCAGATCAGCGGGTGAAAAATATTCTGCTACACTGGAAAAATATTTGATTGTTACTACGGAAGTCAGCAGGCAAATATGCACATTTCTCCAACAAAAAAGTTGCCATATACCTCCTATGTGGTGGGGAACATAGTTTGTCTATCAACCAAATACGTGAGACTAAAACAACCTTCTACCCAATTGGGACCACGATCCATCGGTCCTTACAGAATTATTGCTGAAGTCGGGCCAGTCTCCTATCAGTTAAAACTGCCCTCATCTCTCCGGTACTTCACGGCCAACTCGTGTATGAACTCTGCCTACCTGACCATTCTTTGGATTTAGATTTTGTACCGCTTTGCCTGATCTGTTGCCGACTTGAACTGCCTGACTACGTTTTTGTCTGAATCCTCAGCATACAAGCTCCAATTTTGTCACTACCTACCACAGGTACCTTACAGGCAACAGAATTTACCAAAATTACCCTGATCAAAGGTTTACATACCCCAGTTCTTAATACCGTGTATTGCTCCCTTTAACATCAATAACAGCTTGAAGTCTTTTGTGGTATTTGTGGATGAGGCTCTTTATCTTCTCAGATGGTAAAGCTGCCCATTCCTCTTGGCAAAAAGCCTCCAGTTCCTATAAATTATTGGGCTGTCTTGCATGGACTGCACGTTTGAGATCTCCCCAGAGTGTCTCAATGATATTAAGGTCAGGAGACTGAGATGGCCACTCCAGAACCTTCACTTTATTCTGCTGTAGCCAATGACAGGTCGGCTTGACCTTGTGTTTTGGATCAGTGTCATGTTGGAATGTCCAAGTATGTCCCATGCGCAGCTTCCTGGCTAATGAATGCAAATGTTCCTCCAAATGCTGATTAATGCAAATGTTCCTCTTTTTTGATAACACACTGCATTCACACCAACAATTTTGACCAAATTTCCTGTGCCTTTGTAGCTCACACATCTCCAAAACATCAACGATCCACCTCCGTACCTTTCATCATAGGCCTTGTTGACGCCTCTCCAAATATAATGTTTATGGTTGTGGTTAAAAAGCTAAATGTTGGTCTCATCACTCCAAATGACTTTGTGCCAGAAGGTTTGAGCCTTATCTCTGTGCTGTTTGGCATATTGTAAGCGGAATACTTTGTGGCATTTGCGTAGAAATGGCTTTCTTCTGGAGACTCCACCATGCAGCCCATCTTTCTTCAAGTGCCTCCTTATTGTGCATCTTGAAACAGCCACACCACATGTTTTCAGAGAGTCCTGTATTTCACCTGAAGCTATTTGTGGATTTTTATTTGCATCCCGAACAATTTTCCTGGCAGTTGAGGCTGAAATTTTAGTTGTTATACCTGTCAGTGGTTTGGTTTTAACAGAACCCATCATTTTCCACTTCTTGATTAGAGTTTGAACACTGCTGATTGGAATTCTCAGTTCCTTGAATATCTTTTTATATCCCTTTCCTATTTTATACAGTTCAACTACCTTTTCCCGCAGATCCTTTGAAAATTTGTTTGCTTTCCCCATGACTCAGAATCCAGAAACGTCAGTGCAGCATTGGATGAAAGATGCAAGGGTCTGTCAGGAGTCCAGAAAAGCATTGACCTTTTATACACACACAATAATTACAAGCAAACAGATCACAGGTAAGGATGGTTACCTTTAATAGCCATTCAAACCCCTTTGTGTCAACTTGTGTGCATGTTATCAGGCCAAAATCACCAGGGAATGTAAACTTTGGATCAGGGACCTTTGGGTAGTTTCTGTTGCCATTATGATTTAAAAAGAGTAAACACAGTTGATTGATAATACATGGCCTCAGCCAAACATTAACCATGAGTGAAATAAACGTTGTTGTGTTATCATTCATAGTATGAAAAATGGCCAAGAAATCATAAATTCTGCCAGGGTATGTAAACTTATGAGCACAACTGTATATATTTATATACACATATATATACACACACACACATATACAGTAGTAACAAAAAAAAAAATATATATATATATATAAAACACAAAACAACTATACATTTATACACTTTCTATTTAGGATAACATAGATAACATATATAAATGAATAGTATAGAACAAAACACTTTTTCGGACCTGCACTTTCATATCAGGGAAATATTCTGAAGATTTATTTTCACAATGAAAGCTCTATAATCTAAGGCAGTTACAAGGAATTTAGTTCACTATGCCTTGGTGCTCGTATTAATCACTGTCCAGCTCAGGAATGAACAGTACCGCTTTCCGACAATCCTTTAGGCCTTGTGGGACTACCTAATTCACATTTCATTGGCTGGCTTATAATAGTTCTCTGTAATACTGGAAATTTGTAATGTGTGGAGTGGGTATGAATGGATTTATAGTGCAGGATCACCACACTACACAATATTAAAAAATGAATTATTTACTGGAGCAATACATTCACACAAGCAGAAACCCCAGCATCAAATATTTCATGCAATTTGCAACACCATTCTTCAATGATAGTTGACAGTCGTATAGCTTAAGATAATTATTGCCTTTTATTAAAAAAAAAAAAAATAACATTTTAATTGCTCTAGGCAATTTTGAATAAGCACTGTTAAGTCTGTTTTATAATTAGTTCTTGGTCATCTTGGACAAAAAGAAAGATTAACTCATGTTTCTTAAAACAGCAAGACTCTTCTATGTTAATCAGACCCAGGAGCAATTGTATTGATTGTCTAAACACATGATTACTACTAAGAGACAGACACTCAAAAAGTATGCTGAGGAACATGTGTGGCATATTAAAGGAGTAAATCACTGTTAATTATGTTATGGTAGGGCTGCATATAACCAACAAGAAAAGATAAGACATTCAGTATGGTTCTACATTTACCATTTTCTCACTGATGGATCTTTTCTATGTATATTTACCAACCACGACTCCACTATTGTACAACTGAAACATTTGTAAGTATGGACATCACAAAGTAAGGGTGGGAAATCAGTAAAACAAAATGATAAACCTTGATATACTACAAATTTTTAAAAAAATGTGTTAAAAAAATTCTAAAAAACACCATATTTATAGGGCAATATTAAAACCAAACTTAGTACAACTATAGGCAAAACTTATTTTTTTCATTTTGGATAGAGAAGGGTTATAACCCCTGTAAGGTTTATTTTTGCCATCTTTGTCCCATTGAGGACATTTACCTCTACTTCCTGTCCCATTGTCCACATTCTCTCTATCCAAA
This sequence comes from Lithobates sylvaticus, assembly GCA_028564925.1. Lineage (NCBI taxonomy): Eukaryota > Metazoa > Chordata > Amphibia > Anura > Ranidae > Lithobates > Lithobates sylvaticus. Next base: position 307,147,243 of record CM053029.1, read on the forward strand.
ATGAAAATATATATATACTTTTAATTGTACTTTATGTTTGGTTCAAAGCTCACTGCTCTCTCAACCCTTCACACACTTTGGCCACTCTCCCACATTTATTAAAATATCTTTTCCAGCTGTCTTCTTTTCAGCCACATGATGCACAGGGAGAGTCCTCTTCTTTCTTCTGGTCGTGGGAAATTCTGTAGAGTACCATGCTTAAAGTGTTACTAAACCTAAAAAATTTTTTTACCTTAACCACTTGCCCACTGGGCACTTAACCTCCCTGGCGGTAATCCCGAGCGTGACTCGGGTCTGACTTTTTCTGTCAGGAGCGGTAACCCCGAGTCATGCTCGGGGTAACATTGCAGAGCATCCAGCGGAGCCCTTACATTCTCCTGGGTTCCAGCGATGCCCTCCACTGTCCTCGGCTGTGCTCCGCTGTGATCGCCGGTGCGATCACCAGCGAGATCACCGCATCTGACTTCCTGGTTCTGTTCCCTGCGAGCAGCAGTGGCGCATGGGAGCGGAACTGAAAGAGAATTTAAAAAGTTTGAACACAAACTCACATATAAAAAGAGGTGATACAGTGTAATCTGAGAGGATTACATTGTATCATCTCAGATCTCCCTTACCTCCAATAAAATATTGAGAAGATGGAATCCAAAAAGTGACATTTCGCTACAAAACCGCCTTTGGAGCAGTTGAATGACAGCGACAGCGACACGGAGTTGCTCCCAGAACTGAGCAATAGTGACTCATGGGGAGATTTCTCATCTGACACTGATCTGACAGCGGTGATGATCCTGCACCTGACATCAGCGATGTGCACACTTGGTGCCCTATTGAGTGCGATAAGGACCAGGTAGCGCCCCCAAGATTTCCCTTCACTGGATCACTTGGGATGAAGGTCGAAGTTGAGCGTGACAACCCTCTGGCATACCTGCAATTATTTCTCACAGAGGAGGTAATTGAAAAAATTGTCATAGAGACAAATCGCTACCAAGAGCAGCAATCCGCTACGCTGCATGCCAGGTTTTCCCGAAGCAGAAAGTGGGAACCGGTGACTAAAGAGGACATCTGGCTTTCTCGGACTCATCATTCTTCAGGGGGTGGTGGGGAAACTGCGCCAGAAATGGTACTGGACCAACAATAAGTTACTGGCCACTCCGTTTTTTGGTACTGTGATGTCCGAATACCGTTTTTCCCTCATCATGAAATATTTCCACTTCACTAACAATGAAGAGTTTGATGAGGCCACGCATCCTGCGCCCAAACTAAAAAAAATCTGGGAGGTATGCCAAATTATTGGGAACAATTTCCAGTGGACCTACGTGCCAGAAAGGGACGTCAGCATGGATAAGAGTTTGATGGCCTACAAGGGACGCCTAAGCTGGATACAGTATATTGCATCCAAAAGAGCGCGGTTTGGCATCAAATCATACATGCTCTGCGAGTCATCCACTGGGTACATATGAAATTCGGTCATTTACACCGGTAAAGGCACGAAGTTCAACCCCAGGTACAGCGACTATGGGATGGCCACATCATCTGTCCTTACACTGTTGGAGCCATTACTGAACCAGGGATATTGTGTGACCATGGACAATTTCTACACGTCGCCGGAACTGTTTGAGGTTTTGATACAAAACAAGACTGATGCGTATGGTACAGTTAGGCCTAACCGACGTGACATGCCATCTATGTTTTCCAAGAAAAAAATAAAAACCGGAGAAATGGTTGCCTGGCAGAAGGGTAAGATGATGGCAATGCATTGGCGAGACAAGAAGGACGTGTGTCTCATGAGCACTGTGCACAATACCTCCACTGCCATGGTCCACGCAAAAGGTGGGAAAGATGTGCTGAAGCCGCAAGTCGTGATAGACTATAATTGCACTATGGGAGGTGCCGACCGAGCCGATCAGGCAATGACCTTTTATCCGACTATGCGCAAACAGCAAAAAAAATATTACAAAAAGATTTTCAGGCATCTTCTGGAACAATGCCTTTGGAATGCATATATATTGTACAGAGCCGAGAGTGATAAGCCTCTTGTTCATTCAGATTTTATCTGGAAGGTGGCTGAGCAGATTTTTGTCAAATTTTATCTGGAAGGTGGCTGAGCAGATTTTTGTCAAACACCAGATGCCGTCAGTAGCTGTGAACAGACCTGGAGGACGTGCTGTTGGTTTTGCCAACCCAGAACGCCTAACAGGTCATCACTTTATGGACTACATACTGCCAACCGCAAAAAAGGCAGCACCTACCAGGATGTGCATGGTTTTCTGTTCAAACAGAGATGACAAGGGAAAAAAAAAAAGAAAGCAGGGTCCATTGTCCGGATTGTGACGTCGGACTCTGTGCTGTACCTTGTTTCAAAATTTATCACACTCAGGATGTTTATTGAATTTTCTTTGCTTGACAAATTTCTTTAGTTTGTATTACATTATTGAATAAAATTATATTATTTAAAAATGTAAAATCATGATTTTGTGTTTCAAACTTTATCACATCTGGGATGTCTACTAGAGTCTTGTTTGGTCAGGTTTAAGTAAGTAATTATATAAAAGAGAAAGATAAGCGCGGTCATGAAATAAAATAAAACCACTAAAATAAATCTAAAATTGCCTGTTGACACTCAAGGTAAATTAAAAAAAACACCTCATAAGAACTAATAAAATGCAGTAGTGCAGCGCAAAAAACTAATTTGATAAAATAAAATGCATGAAATGATCACGGATCCCAGAAATAATCATATATAAAGTCCCAGAATAAAGTGCATGTGCAGAAAACTATTGCAACTTCAAGTGGAGTGATGATATTAATCCAGTGACAGATTTCAGTGATGGTGATCCCTTTACCTAAAGTAAAGCCCTATACACACGCGCGGATTATCCGAGGACCAGGTCCGTCGGATCATGTCCGTCGTACTTTGTCCGATGTTGGTTTTGCGTACACACGGTCGGACAAAGTTGTCGGAAAATCCGATCATTCTGAACGTGGTGACGTTTGTTGCCTACGACGGGACTACGTAGAGGCTAGTAGCCAATAGCTTTGGTCTTGTAATGTGATCTGAGCATGCGTAGCACTTTGTCCCATCGGAATTCGCTACACACGATCGGATTTGGTGTGATCGGACCTTGTTGTCAAAAAATCTATCCAGCAGGAGATAGGACTTTGTCCGTCGGACAATCCGACGTACACTGTCCGATGGTGCCTACACACGGTCGGATTTTTCGACAACATTGTCCGATAGGACAGAATCCATGCGAAAATCCGACCGTGTGTATGGGGCTTAAGGGTGGCCTCTCACCTCCCTGCTTCGACCTACAATAGGTCACAAAGCAGTATGCTGCGGGTTAAAACTCTGCTCTCACACCGTCAGGAACTCATCTCCAACTGGGGAAAACCTCACCAAATTCCAGCAGTAACCAGCATACATATGAAAAGTAAAGAGGACAATCTAGTGCTCTCTGTTTGTAAAGCAAATTTAATTTGCACAAAAAACAGTAGAAAATACACTCACATTCTATAGCACTCAATCCCGAGTGCTGGCACTGTATGTGTTTACAAGTCAAAAATACAAGATGGCCACGGGTGACGTCACTCGTGCTCCCTGACCCTTGTACGCGTTACGTCCAGGCGGGACTTCCTCAGCGTGGGGCAGGGTAGCGACGAGGCGGCCCGCTGGTTCTACATATTGCCATGGTAGCTGCAAGGGACCAATCAGATACCGCGGCGCTGATAACCAATGGCAGCGCTAATAGGTAAAAGCGCTGGGAATGTATGTGGAATGAATACCACTACAGCGCGGTTAATTCAAAAGGGGTGGACGGTGCAAACAGCTGAAAACTATGCCTAATAAAAACCTAATGGCGATAGATTACATTTGGGTAAAAAACTCAGAGTGATTGATCAATATAGACCGCACTGAGTATCTGCCAATGGTACGATTTTAACGGTGAGACATGCATAGTTTAAAGGGGCACTCTACCCTTATAATAAACCACAAAATTCATGGACATTAATAAAATCATTAATAAAAGAGTAATTCACACTTTTTACTAAAAAGTTGATAAAAGGATATATATATAAAAATACATATACACAAAGAGTGACGTCATTGCGCGACCATCTTAGAGATACACACCATAAAAATACATAAAATAAATGATTCTAACAATTCATATAATGACCATAATAAATAAAAATATGGTCAATAAAATGGATACAAAACATAAAAGAGGATGTATGACAAATAATTGAGAAAAAATTATATATATAAAAATTATATATATAAAAAATATAAAATATATATAAAATATATTAAAATAAATTATCTATTGGAAATAAAACAGTTTAGGTCGAAGTCAACGTTCAACCCTGTAGGTGCCATAACTTTTTTTTCATATATCCAGAAAGACTCTCTGCGACTTAGTTGACGTATATAGTGTCCCCCTCTCCAATGTTTCGGGACTTTTTCAATTCCCCAAAATTTAAGACATTTTGGGTCCCTCTGGTGACAATTTCTAAAATGCCTGGAAACACTATGCGTTTTGATACCTCACTTAATATTACTCATATGTTCTCCAATGCGTACATGTAAAGCTCACGATGTGCAGCCTACATATTGCAGGCCGCAGTCACATTCCAACATGTACATGACTCCTACTGGAGTGCATGTAATGAGATCCTTAATAATATATTGTTTCTCTGTAGTGTTGGAAATAAAAACTTTGCGCTTTTTAATATTGTTTTTGGCATGCTTGCAAGTCGCACATCTACCGCATGCATAAAAACCTGATAAAAAATTAAAAAGCTTACTTTCACTTATTTTTGGAGGATCTATAACACCTGGTGCCAAACTATCTCTCAGAGAGGGGGCTTTATGGTAGATGAACTGGGGAGGGTCCGGAAGAGAAGGTCCCAGTACCCGATCATATTTGAGAATAGGCCAGTGTTTAGCAACGATTCTTTCAATTTTTTTGTGTTGAATGCTATAGTCCCTGATCATTTTAAAACCTTGTGTATTATCCTTTGTATCGGGAATTTTCACCTTGTCAGCCACAATAAGACTCCTATCAGTGTTCCTTGCTCTTTCGATCTAGGTCGCGCAATGACGTCACTCTTTGTGTATATATATTTTTATATATATATATATATATCCTTTTATCAACTTTTTAGTAAAAAGTGTGAATTACTCTTTTATTAATGATTTTATTAATGTCCATGAATTTTGTGGTTTATTATAAGGGTAGAGTGCCCCTTTAAACTATGCATGTCTCACCATTAAAATTGTACCATTGGCAGATACTCAGTGCGGTCTATATTGATCAATCACTCTGAGTTTTTTACCCAAATGTAATCTATCGCCATTAGGTTTTTATTAGGCATAGTTTTTTAGCTGTTTGCACCGTCCACCCCTTTTGAATTAACTGCGCTGCAGCGGTATTCATTCCACATACATTCCCAGCGCTTTTACCTATTAGCGCTGCCATTGGTTATCAGCGCCATGGGATCTGATTGGTCCCTTGCGGCTACCATGGCAATATGTAGAACCAGCGGGCCGCCTCATCGCTACCCTGTCCCACGCTGAGGAAGTCCCGCCTGGACGTAATGCGTACAAGGGTCAGGGAGCACGAGTGACGTCACCCGCGGCCATCTTGTATTTTTGACTTGTAAACACATACAGCGCCAGCACTCGGGACTGAGTGCTATAGAATGTGAGTGTATTTTCTACTGTTTTTTGTGCAAATTAAATTTACTTTACAAACAGGGAGCACTAGATTGTCCTCTTTACTTTTCATATGAATGCTGGTGACTGCTGGAATTTGGTGAGGTTTCCCCCAGTTACAGATGAGTTCCTGACGGTGTGAGAGCAGAATTTTAACCCGCAGCATACTGCTTTGTGACCTATTGTAGGTCGAAGCAGGGAGGTGAGAGGCCACCCTTACTTTAGGTGAAGGGATCACCATTACTGAAATCTGTCACTGGATTAATATCATCATTCCACTTGAAGTTGCAATAGTTTTCTGCACATGCACTTTATTCTGGGACTTTATATATGATTATTTCTGAGACAATCCGTGATCATTTCATGCATTTTATTTTATTTTATCAAATTAGTTTTTTGCGCTGAACTACTGCATTTTATTAGTTCTTATGAGGTGTTTTTTTGAATTTACCTTGAGTGTCAGCAGGCAATTTTAGATTTATTTTAGTGGTTTTATTTTATTTCATGACCGCGCTGAGTATCTTTCTCTTTTATATAATTGTCACTTAATTCAATTATACTTAGCGGCAGTCAAATGGAGGTATTTTCATATGTGGAGAATAGAGAAATTATTCTCACTGAGGTTTTCTCCCAAGTACCTAACCACTCCAATCAAGGAGACCTAGGTACTACCTTCAGAAAACTTGGACACTTATTCGAAAAGAAAATTAAAGCCTGGTGGGACATAGTATCGTTTGAGAAATATTTGTTAGCCAAAATTATCCCCAGGCAGTTACGGTGGGATTTACCCCCCAATGATGGTCTTTTCGATGAAGAATCCAATAAAGAATGGGGTGATTTCTTTGTGACAAAGGGTTATGAACTTTTAAGATTACTACTTTTGCGTAAACAAAGGAAAAAGAAATGGCTGGAAGGCCAAATTAAGGAAATCACTGACCAGATAGAAAATTTTAAGGATACTGCTGATTTTATACAGCTATCAGGAGACCTAAAGGTCAAGCTTATCAAATGGGACAAAGAAATACAGGATAAAAAGAGAAAAAGTTTCTGAGAGACATTAATAACTTTGGGGGTGAGCAAATCTTCAAATGGCAGGCAACTAATGTGATGCAGCCTAATCCTGACCCAAACACAATGGATACCATGGAATTGGGTTCCATTGCCCCTTCCCAACCTGTTTATAATCAGGAAAATTCTTGGACGAATGGGTACCAAGAATATGAAACACATAAAAGAAATGCCACTCCCAAACATAGGGGTAGAGGTGCCCCTAAGACAAGGGGTAGGGGTAGGGGTAGAGGTCAGTATAGACAGGACCAGACCCCCACTCAAAATAGTTTTATCTATCACCCTACCAACTATGTTGATACTGCCTGGAGACCTGCACCAACCAGGGGGAGAGGGCAACAGAGAGGTAGGGGGAACCATCAAAATAAGGGTCCTCCCGTACCCATTCATAATCAATATGCCCCTCTCCAAGACCATTGGGAAAGCCAACCAAATAATCATTTTTTAGGACAGGAGAGGCCCCCTTGGAGGGGCCCTCCACCGCAAACGCCCACCCAGGTGGGGGATTGGAGGGAACAACCGTACCCACAAGGACAACAAGGAAATACCCAGTCCAGTCTAAAAAGAAAAAACAGAGAGTATGTAGGGGGGGGGGGGACGAGCCCAAAAGGCAAAGACCCTGTTAGGGGCTGGGATTTTTAACCTAAGTGGAGTAACATTAACTGAGGATGAGATCAAAGTCTTAGATAAGGGTCTGAAATGTGCCCCTATTTGCAATTTAAATAAATTTCAAACTTATGTGAATGTACAGAAATGTATTCGTACATTAAACATGAAGAAATATTTTTTATTTTTTATCTGACCCTATACAGAGGAACTCTACCCAGAATGTTTCCTCCATGCACTCCAATCTCAGGAACAAATCTGTTTTCAACCCTCCTTGCAATGACAACAGACATTTAGATGTTTTTAAGAATATGGTATGTAATGATCTAGACAATCTTAAAATCAAAAAAGTTAGAGATTCACAGCAGATCAAACGTGGTATTACATCACTCGAGCAGAGGAACGATATCGTTATCCGTCCGGCTGATAAAAGAGGGGGATTAGTAGTGATGAGTAAAATGTATTACCAAACAGAGATGATGCGACTTCTGAGTGATCAGAATACTTATCGAGCACTTTATGGGGATCCTATGTTTTTATATAAAAACAAATTACATACTCTTATTAAAAAAGGTAAAAATATAGGGATACTAAACAATAAGGAAGCATCTTACCTTGATCCCTTTTATTGTAGGACCCCCATTATTATTTTTTTACCGAAATTGCATAAAGACGCAGAAAAGCCACCAGGACGACCAATAGTTATGGTATTGACTCTGTTACATCACGTTTGATGAGATGAGAGCATATTTGCGTGACACCAAACAAATTATCCAAATTTTAGACAAATTACCAAGCACCTCTGACACTATTCTTATCACTGCAGATGTGGGGTCACTTTATACCATAATAGACCATCAGGCAGCTACTGATTCAGTTAAATGGGCTTTGGCTGAGACTGATCTAACAGAAGAACATGTCCGGTTTTTACTTGAATGTTTAGACTTCTGTCTTCTTAACAATTATTTCTGGTTTGATCACAATTTTTTCCTACAAGTACGAGGCGTAGCAATGGGTGCTCGTTTTGCTCCCAGTGTGGCCAATCTATTTAAGGCCCACTGGGAGGAACAAGCTGTATTTCAGGATCACCCACCGCAGTTATTGTGTTACAAACTAAATATTGACGATATTATAATGCTATGGGAAGGTGACATGTCTAGCCTGCAGTCCTTTATGGATAAACTTATTAATAATGACAAAAATATTGAGCTTACCTGGACACTTGACAATCAACAGGTCACTTTTCTTGACCTGGAGATATTCAAGAAAAATAATAAGTTTCAGACAAGGAATCATTTTAAATTAACTGATCGTAATTCTTACATCCCCCTGAGTAGTTTTCACCATCGTCTCTGGCTCTGCAATATCCCTAGGGGACAATTTATCCGTCTTCGTAGGAATTGCACAGAGGAAAATGAATTTTGAACCCAGTCTAAGATTTTATCTGAACGTTTTAAGCAAAAAGGCTATACCCATTCAGAGATCGACTCAGAGATCGAAAGAGCAAGGAACACTGACAAGGCTGGCTGACAAGGTGAAAATTCCCGATACAAAGGATAATACACAAGGTTTTAAAATGATCATGGACTATAGCATTCAACACAAACAATTCTAAAGAATCGTTGCTAAACACTGGCCTATTCTCAAATATGATCGGGTACTGGGACCTTCTCTTCCGGACCGTCCCCAGTTCATCTACCGTAAAGCACCCTCTCTGAGAGATAGTTTGGCACCAGGTGTTATAGATCCTCCAAAAATAAGTTAAAGTAAGTTTTTAAATTTTTTATTAGGTTTTTATGCATGCGGTAGATGTGCGACTTGCAAGCATGCCAAAAACAATATTAAAAAGCGCAAAGTTTTTATTTCCAACACTACAGAGAAACAATATATTATTAAGGATCTCATTACATGCACTACAGTAGGAGTCGTGTACATGTTGGAATGTGACTGCGGCCTGCAATATGTAGGCCGCACATCGCGAGCTTTACATGTACACATTGGAGAACATATAAGTAATATTAAGCGAGGTATCAAAACGCATAGTGTTTCCAGACATTTTAGAAATTGTCATCAGAGGGACCCAAAATGTCTTAAATTTTGGGGAATTGAAAAAGTCCCGAAACATTGGAGAGGAGGACACTATATACGTCAACTAAGTCGCAGAGAGTCTTTCTGGGTATATGAAACAAAAGTTATGGCACCTGCAGGGTTGAACGTTGACTTCGACCTAAACTGTTTTATTTCCAATAGATAATATATTTTATATATATTTTATATTTTTATATATATAATTTTTATATATATAATTTTTTCTCAATTATTTGTCATACATCCTCTTTTATGTTTTGTATCCATTTTATTGACCATATTTTTATTTATTATGGTCATTATATGAATTGTTAGAATCATTTATTTTATGTATTTTTATGGTGTGTATCTCTAAGATGGTCGCGCAATGACGTCACTCTTTGTGTATATATATTTTTTATATATATTTTTATATATATATCCTTTTATCAACTTTTTAGTAAAAAGTGTGAATTACTCTTTTATTAATGATTTTATTAATGTCCATGAATTTTGTGGTTTATTATAAGGGTAGAGTGCCCCTTTAAACTATGCATGTCTCACCGTTAAAATCGTACCATTGGCAGATACTCAGTGCGGTCTATATTGATCAATCACTCTGAGTTTTTTACCCAAATGTAATCTATCGCCATTAGCTTTTTATTAGGCATAGTTTTCAGCTGTTTGCACCGTCCACCCCTTTTGAATTAACCGCGCTGTAGCGGTATTCATTCCACATACATTCCCAGCGCTTTTACCTATTAGCGATACCATTGGTTATCAGCGCCGCGGGATCTGATTGGTCCCTTGCGGCTACCATGGCAATATGTAGAACCAGTGGGCTGCCTCGTCGCTACCCTGCCCCACGCTGAGGAAGTCCCACCTGGACGTAACACGTACGAGGGTCAGGGAGCACGAGTGACGTCACCCGCGGCCATCTTGGATTTTTAACTTGTAAACACATACAGCGCCAGCACTCGGGACTGAGTGCTAAAGACTATGAGTGTGTATTTTCTATTGTTTTTTGTGCAAATTAAATTTACTTTACAAACAGAGAGCACTAGATTGTCCTCTTTACTTTTCATATGAATGCTGGTTACTGCTGGAATTTCGTGAGGTTTCCCCCAGTTTGAGATGAGTTCCTGATGGTGTGAGAGCAGAGTTTTAACCCGCAGCATACTGCTTTGTGACCTATTGTAGGTCGAAGCAGGGAGGTGAGAGGCCACCCTTACTTTAGGTGAAGGGATCACCATCCCTGAAATCTGTCACTGGATTAATATCATCACTCCACTTGAAGTTTCAATAGTTTTCTGCACATGCACTTTATTCTGGGACTTTATATATGATTATTTCTGGGACAGTCCGCGATCATTACATGCATTTTTTTTTTTTTATCAAATTCGTTTTTTGCGCTGCACTACTGCATTTTATTAAGTAAGTAATTACTAAGAATTGCAGGCCTATAATACATAGCATCACATTTCCATGCAAAATGATTGTACCACTTTTGGTACAAAATTCCAGACAGAATCATACCGCCAGGGAGGTTAAACACCCTTCCTATCCAGACCAATTTTCATATTTTGGTGCTCTCACACTTTGAATGACAATTATCCAGTCATGCAACACCTTACCCATATGAAATTGTTGTCCTTTTTTCACACAAATAGACCTTTCTTTTGGTGGTATTTAATCACCACTGGGTTTTTTTTTTTTTTGCGCTATAAATGAAAAAAGACCAAATATTTTGTAAAAAAAATGAATTTTTCTTTGTTTCTGTTATAAAAATTTGGCAAATTAGTCATTTTTCTTCATAACTTTTGGCCAAAATTTATACTGCTACATATATTCTGTAAAAAATAACCCAAATCAGTGTATATTATTTGGTCTTTGTGAAAGTTATATAGTCTACAAGCTATGGTGCCAATCACTGAAAATTGATCACACTTGATGTACTGGTGGCCTATCTCATTTCTTAAGACACTAACAAGCCAGGGCAGTACAAATACCACCCAAATTACCCCTTTTTGGAAAGTAGACATTCCAACGTGTTTAGGAAAAGGCATGGTGAGTTTTTTGAAGTTGTAATTTATTCCCACAATTCTTTGCAAAATTAAGATTTTCTTTTACAAAATTGTCATATTAACAGGTATTTCTCACACACAGCATATGCATGCCAAAAATGTCACCCCAAAATACATTCTGCTACTTCTCCTGAGTATGGCGATACCATATGTGTGAGTCTTTTACACAGCCTAGCCACATGCAGTCCCAACATGCAGGGAGCACCGTCAGGCGTTCTAGGGACATTAACAACACATTTAATTTCTTAACTACCTCTTGAGCCTCATACACACGATTGGACTTTGTACAAAAATCCACGGGAAAGTTTGTACAAAGGGCGTCGGCCGTGAACTTGTATTGCATACTAGGGATGAGCTCTGCTGTGTTTGCATGCTCCACGTGCAGAGCCCGCCAAGAAGTCGGCGCAGCGCTGCACTAATCACAGGCAGTGAGACATTGCCCGATCTCTGCAGCCGCACATCGGGGCAATGTCTCACTGCCTGTGATTAGCGCAGTGCTGCACCGACTTCCTGGCGGGCTCTGCACGCTGGAGCTCATCCTTATTGCATACACATGGCAAGACTTTTTTAGCCAACTTTCACCAAATCACGTGGTTTTTCTTCTCTTTACCGCCACCTTTGGTCAACTTCTGTATTGCTGTCTGATCTTTTGCATTGGTTCTGAGCATGCGTGTTTGTACTTTGTACAAAAGTCCTATGATTTTCTGTACACACAATTGTACTTTGCTCCATCGGACTTTTGTTGCAGGAAAGTTTGTCCGTTCGCACAGCCAACAAAAGTCAGATGAAAACCGAAAAAGTTTGTCCGATGGAGCCTACACACGGTCGGATGTTGCCTTAAAACAGCTAATTTGCATGTTTGTTGTCAAAAAGTCAGATCGTGTGTATGGGCCTTTACACTTTTGAAGGCCTTGGAGAACCAGGACAATGGACACGCCCAAAAAATGACCTCATTTTGGAAAGTAAACACCCCAGCATATATTCTATGAGGCATAATGAGTCTTTTGAACATGTAATTTGTTTCCACAAGTTTTTGGAAAATGTGGAAAGAAAATAAAAAACTATTTTTTTTACACAAAGTTGTCAATTTATACAATATTTCTAACACATAGCAACATACCAAAAATGACACCCCAAAATACATTCTGCTACTCCTCCCGAGTATAGCAATACCACATTTTACACAGCCTGGCCACATACAGAGGTCCAACATGCAGGGAGCACCATTAGGTGTTCTAGGGACATACATTTCAAATCTAATGCCGCGTACACACGATCAGAATTTCCGATGGAAACAGTCCAATTTTTCCGACGGAAAACCTTTCTATCGGATTTTCTGATTGTGTGTATGCAATTCCGACACGCAAAATTCCGACGCATGCTCGGAAACAATTCAACGCATGCTCGGAGGCATTAAACTTCCCTTTTATAGTGCTGTCGAACGTGTTTTATGCCGCTGTGTTACAGACCGTCAGAATTAGGTGTGACCGTGTGTAGGCAAGACAGTTTGAGCGAAATTCCGTCAGAATTCTGGCCCTGTGTATGCGGCATAAGTTTAGAAGTCACTGATAGTAATATGTAGAGGGCATTTACATATACAGCACTATCTACCAGAGTGAAAACATTATATTTTTAAAGCAGAATATGGATGTGACAGCACACAGGCATTCCATGCATTACTGGTATAGTAAAATGAAATAAAATCAGAGCTAACATTGTGAATGAATCTTTTTATTGACTATCTGGATTTTTATATGAGACAATTAAACTTTTCATTCACATCTATTTGTATTTTCATACTGAAGCACAGAGGTCCTCAGACATGGGCAGAGGTTTGCTCCCCCATAATTGGTATTACCTAGTACCCCTATAGCAATTATGTTCCCTTTATTGTATATAGAGTATTACAGGATCACATGCCATACAGTGCCATCACATGCTGTACCGTGCCATCACATGCCGTGCAGTGCCATCACATGCCGTACAGTGCCATCACATTCCGTACAGTGTCATCACATGCCGTACGTGGATGGGGATAATGGGATTGTATAGGAGTACAGGGGATGGGGGTGGGATGACGGGACTGTATAGGAGTACAGGGGATGGAGATGATGGGACTGTATAGGAGTACAGGGGATGGGGGCGATGGGACTATATAGGAGTACAAGGGATGGGGATGATGGAATGGTATAAGAGTACAGGGGATGAGGATGATGGGACTGTATAGGAGTACAGGGGATGGGGATGATGGAATTGTATAGGAGTACAGGGAATGGGGATGATGGGACTGTATAGGAGTACAGGGGATGGGGGTGATGGGATTGTATAGGAGTACAGGGGATGGGGATAGGGATGACATCAGTGGGTGAGGGATGGTGGTGGGGGATAGGATCAGTGACAGAGGGATGATTTGTATGTACAATAAAGCAGACTCTGGGGACATATCGGGGGTCACTTTAGATGTGGGGGTATGCTCTCTACACATAGCACTGTGTACATTTCAGAGAACAGACACAGGGTACAGGTCACTATGCTCCTCACCATGTCTCCTCTTCTGATATAACACAGTGCTATGTGTAGAGAGCTCACCAGTGTTCATTTCTGTACATGATAAGTTTTCATTGACTCTCCCCCTCCCCCTATTGGCTGGATGAGACGCTGACATGAACTTTGAATAAGTGAGGGGAAGGGGGGGCAGGGAATTCGGAGGACACAGGAAGGAACATCAAAGTCCAGGGGAGAGGTGTTGAATTCTTGCAGAGGAGAGCTTGCAGATAACAGCCAGAGAAAGGTGAGCACTTCACTGCTTGTATCACACAGTCTCTCTGCTTCTGGGTTTTAGCTGGGGAGACGCTGCCATAGAAACAGAGGCACGTGAAGAACGTGCTCGTTCTAGATAGCAGCCTCTTCACCAGGCACACCCACATGCAGAGGGAGGGAGTGAAAGAGGGGCTGGATTGTGGAGCTGTGCCCACCCCCTGCAAATTTTTGAACTGAAAAAAAAGACCCGTTAGAGACTGATTCTGGACACTTCAAAAGACTATTCTGCAAAAACGAAAGGGCTGAGGAAAGAAAGAAATGCAATGCAGTTATAAGGGTAGCATGTACCTACCTATTTATGCATTCCCATACTTCTCCTTTAAGTAAGAACTGTTTTGTATGATATACGAAACATGTAACATGGAGTTGTGAAAGTCCCACCTGCTGGCTGCATTTAAAAATATGAAAAATTCCAATGGAATGATTTATAATTACTGAACTTAATAAATATTTCTGATTATAATTGTAAAAAATCCCAAAATCGCTATATATTCATTTTACCCCTTTCCGCCACTGCTCTCAGCTTCTGGGAGGTGGTGGCGAGCTTTCAGTTCTTGTGATCACTGTGATTGGCTGTCACAGCAGTCACATGATCAGAAGCTTCTGTTTGCAAGTATGCATCAGTTTAACCAAATGGGCACCTACTCTAGATTTTCATTGATTGTAAAACTTATTAATTTCATTGCCTTGGGGATTATAAAGCCTTAAGTAGATCTAAACCCAATCACTAAAAAATGTTTTAATATTCTTTAAAATGTAATTTCAAGAGTCTGTTTCAATCTGTTTAACCAACTCCCACCCACCGTGTAGACTAATGATGGCAGCGGGGTGGCTCTCTCGTTCTGGGACGATGTCATATGATGCAACCCCAGTCTCACCACGCTTGTGTGCCTGAGGGGGGCATGCAGCGCGGCGATCGGCGGCACGCTGTGTCCCTGGGACATGGTGCAACCCGATCTCAGGAAAGAGCCAATGACGAGGCTCTTTACCCATGTGATCAGCTGTGTCCTGATTATCAGTTCAGCCCAAGCAGTGGTGCCAATCTGTACCTATCAGTGATGACAGTCAGTGCTGCCTTTCAGTGCTCATTAGTGCTGCCAATCTGTGCAGCCTATGATTACCCATAAGTGCCACCTATCAGTGCCACCTATCAATGATGCATATTACTGCCACATATTAGTGCCTCCTCATCAGTGTCAACTCATCAGTGCCCTTCAGTGCTGTCTCATCAGTTCCCATTAGTGCAGCCTCATCAGCACACATCAGTGAAGGAGAAAAATGACTTAGTTTCTGTCAGGAAATGTTGTAAATAACATGGCCTGGGCAGGAAGGGGGTAAAATGCCCAGTATTGAAGTTGTTTAATATGCAGCTTTCATTATAATGCCTAGTGATCCTACCATTAGGGTCCTTGTTTGGGCACTCCCTATTATGGGGTGACAACTATCTCCCAATTTCACCCCATCATATGCACTTCCAATGGAGGCTATATGTGGTACTGTCAACGAACATTCCTAATTCATGCATTGCCATTGTCACCATCAGTAAACCTGCTATGATTCATGACATGGAGAAAATCCAAGATCTGCAGGATCAAATGTTTGTGGTCACCACATCCCAAGATTGTAGAAAAAAATAATGCAAAACCCCCTTGGTGGGTGGGACTTTGAGAGTGGCCAGAAACAATGATTATATTGTATAAAAAAGATTTTTTACACAAATAGTATATTCAATAATAGAAAACTTTGGTCATGAAAGACAAAAGTATACAGCAGTATTTTTATGGATTACGATACATATAAAGACACATGTAGGCTCTCTGATAAACCCGACGTTTCTGGCTTTATGCCCTTCTTCAGGGATTTTATAACATACAGAGCCAAAGATTGTCATTAACCCATAAAAATGTAAGAGTTAGAAAGGTCTCATAAAACATAGAAGTTGAATAACAACTGCTCCCATGTAGCCCTGACAGTCTATGTGGATATCTGAGCGAAGTTCCAAAAAAGGCCCCCCAGCAAAAAATCAGATCGGATGATCTGAATGGAAAGCCTACAAAGAAATGTCACCCAGAACAGGAAAAACACATCCTATGTTTGCAAGTCCCAAAAACTTGGCTGGAAAATTCCTATGGCTATCCAGCTCAGGGAGTATACCTTTAGGCGGCTGCACCCTGAGTATGCCGGTAATCAGAGCCATCGCAGCTGTGATTCATGACATGCAGCCACTGCTGGAGCACATGCAAGTAGACAGAAGGTAGTAGGCAGCAAAGGAGCTGCACGAACTCTTAAAACATGCAAAAAGGGAAGAACAGTATTTGATTTTAAAATGTGTTTGAATGTGGAAAAAATATGTAGGTTCAAATTATATGTTTGCTCGGGGTATTTATTGCAATTTTTATATTTGCATTCAAATTGGCAACCGACTACTTTGTTTTTCCATCATAAATCCCGTAGGCAAACATTCTGTACACACTTCAAATCTTAACTTTCTAACATTTAGTTCCTCCTTTGATCTTGCTTTGATGATTTAACATCTACCTGTACACTGAAATAATATACATGTAAGTATCTAGCTATCTTTTTTGACTATACAATTCACCTCTATTCCCATGCATATATTTTTTAATGTTTCATGTGAGAACTAGAATACTAATTTTAATATCCTTTACAATGGAATTGTTGAACAAATAACATAACATGTACCCTTATAAGAGACTATTTGCAATGATAACTTATAGGGAATTGTTGGTACTCATATTTGTTTTTTGATATGTATATAACAGCCCTCAAAAGTTCCACTGGCCTGCTCGCATTTTGCGAGTGGAATTTGAGGGCTAGCAAGGAAGGGCTGCCAGAGAGCGGGGGGCAAGCACCGCTGTCAGCTTGGGTTGAATGGGAGTCCTTCTCCCAGTGTTCATGGAGGGGAAGGGAGAGGATAGCCGCCCGGATGATAAGAGGAACACAGCGATAACAACTTTCATTTTAATTGCTGTTTTCCCTGCCGCTTGCTGTCACCTACAGCCCCTCCTCCTGGTCCCGGGACTTTGATAGACAGATCACTCATTGAATCCTGGGACAGGTGATCTGTCTCTCAAAGTTCAATGGCCAGGAGGAGGGGCTGTATGTGACGGTGAGCGGCGTGGAACACAGCAATTGAAATGAAAGCTGTTATTGCTGTGTTCCTCACGCTCTGATCATCCAGGCGGCAATCCTGTTCCTCTCCCCTCTTTCCCTGAACAGCCAGGCTGTATGGAGGGCACAGGCTGTATTGATGGGCACAGGCTGCATTGATGGACACAGGCTGCATGGTGGGCACAGGCTGCATGGTGGGCACAAGCTGCTGTACACTTGAATTCTGCAAAAGCGTTTGACTAGAGATGGCCTTGCGGTTCGTCCGGCGGTCGGTTCTTTGCTCGTTCGCGATTCACCAAACCGGCGGACATATGGCGCTGTTTATGGCAGCCATATTCTTTTACATTGTTAAAAACTTTGACCCATGACATCCATCATGGGGTACAGGACAGCCAATTGAGACATTTCAGCACATGGACATACCCCCTACCTTATAAATAGACCTGATCTGGCTGCCATTTTACATTCTGTCTTTTGTCAGTGTAGGGAGAGAGTTTGCTGTTTGGAGCAGGGACAGTCTGTAATCACTAGTTATTAGGTCCACAAAAGTCCTTTTAAGGACTGGTATAGGTGTACAGTATATAGGGGTGTAATACACTTATAATATACTTTCAAATATAGAAAGCATATTATAGTGCATTTCTACTGTGCAGCATTGTGACTGCTGAGTGGTTCTGCAGTTCTTTTGTCAGTGTAGGGAGAGGTTGCTGTGTGTCGCAGGGACAGATTGTAGCGACACAAATCGCTAACGAATATAGGTCAACAAAAGT
Source organism: Lithobates sylvaticus (assembly GCA_028564925.1). Taxonomy (NCBI): domain Eukaryota; kingdom Metazoa; phylum Chordata; class Amphibia; order Anura; family Ranidae; genus Lithobates; species Lithobates sylvaticus. Next base: position 307,165,503 of record CM053029.1, read on the forward strand.
CCTTTTAAGGACTGGTATAGGTGTACTATTTGGTGTGCAGTATATAGGGGTGTAATACACGTATAAAATACTTTCAAATATAGAAAGCATAGTATAGTGCATTTCTACTATGCAGCATTGTGACTGCTGATGCAGCGATACTACAAAGAGTGACAAACGAAATTAGAAAAAAGTATTATAACTGGTGTGATAGACCAGTGGCCCCCCAAAACGACAGATTGAAGTGGGGTGTTATATACCTTCTTCCACATATACTGCACTTCTTTAGAGACTTTTGTCACATGGTCATTTAAAAAATGACAGGCAGAGGAAGAGGCAGGCCCTTCCGCAGGGGTGGTAGGGGTAGGGCAGGAGCACCAGGCTTGAGCCAAAGTGGGAAGGTGCGTTCGATTACGTCAAAGGACGCACCAGACTTGGTTGAGTAGCTCACTCAGCCTTACTCTTCTGCACCCTCCTCATCCTCTCTATCTGCATCCTCTTCACTCTCTGATGTGTGCACCCCCAAAGACACTACCACCAACACCACCACCACCATATACCCTCCGCTTGAGTCACAGGAATTATTTTCTGATCCATCACAAGACATTTCCGATGCGCAAGCCATTTTTGGCATTGGATCAGGAAGAGGAGGTAGCAACAACCACCACTCAGCAGTCTGACAACAGTACCCAGATCAGCCCAAGGAGGTTGGTCCCCGCTGTTGCTGCCTACTCCAAGAACTCTAATTATAGTGGTGGGGAAGGTGACGTGTCTAGGGCCGTCACGTGGGTGCCCACAAGAGAGAAAGAGGAGGGGAGTTCAGAGGGAGAGATGGACCAGCAGATAGGGAGGAGAAGCAGGCGGAACTTACATTGCACAGGAGGGACAAACCAGACTGCTAATCTATCAGTAGCGAGCCATCAACCATGTACGGTCACATCTGGCGCTCCCAGGATGCTGGCACATGGCTCCGCAGTGTGGGCTTTTTTTAACGTGTCCGCTGCTGACAATAGTGTTGCCATCTGCAGCCTTTGCAGTTATCGCATAAGTCGTGGTAAGCCCAACACTCACCTAGGGACGACCGCCTTAAAGCGGTTTGGTACTCTAAAATACTACTTCATCTAATTCAAAGTAGTTACCAATGCTGATGAACAAATGACCATTAAAAAAAAAAAAAAAAAAAGTATTTTACTTACTGTACTGATTTTTGCTATGGCTTCCGGTCTGTCCTCCCGTGGGAGTAGGCGTGGTTTCGGGCTCTCCCCCGACTCCGCAATGACCCCTGGGAGCTTTTTTGCATTGTTCCCATGAAGCTGTCAGCATGAAATCTCTCGAGATTTCGGCCGGGAGACTGTACGGCGCTGCTCACTGAGCGAAGTGAGCATGCGCGGGATCGAGCGGTGAATGCTGGGAGCACAGCATTCACCGCATCCCGGAAGTAAATGCTTGTTGCCCACAAGCAAAATGGAATCGTCCAGCAAGCAAGTTTAAAAGTTCTCCAAACGGACGGAATCGGCGATCGGTGGGGAAAAGAACTGCAGCAGGTAAGTGACATGTTATTTATGTCTTTATTTCCCTATGAACAGAAAAAAAAAAAAAAACATATTTCGGCGGAATCCCGCTTTAAGAAGGCACATGAACTGCTATCACCGAGCCCAGTGGGAGCAACGCCGTCAGAACCCACAAAGACAAACTCCAGGCTCTCACCCTCCAGCCTCTTCTACTTCTCCTTCTCCTCTCTCCTCAGAATTGTCCTCCACTCCACCTTCCATCATGCCGTCCTCACGTTTTTCTGGAAAAAGGCAGATGACGCCGGATAACCCTCTTGCCCAACGGTTGACCGCTGGCTTGTCAGAACTGATAGCCCGCAAACTACTGCCATATAAACTGGTGGACTCGGAGGCCTTTTGAAAATTTGTGGCCATTGGAACACCACAATGGAAGGTCCCAGGAAGGAAGTATTTCTCACGGAAGGGCATCCCAGAGCTATATGGCCATGTTCAGCGGCAAGTGAATGTATCTCTGGCACACAATGTCGGTGCCAAGATACATTTGACCACAGACACGTGGTCTAGCAAACACGGGCAGGGAAGGTATATAACTTTTACTGCCCACTGGATGAACCTTCTGACGGCCGTCAAGCATGTAACCCGTGGCACCCGTGTAGAATTGGTTTTACCGCCACGGATTGCATGCAGGCCTGCCTCTTCTTCTCCTTCTCCTACTCCATCCTCCCTCTCCTCCTCGGCTGATTCCTCTTTTTCCGCTGCTACCGTCCCTTCTGCTGCGCTGCCCAAGATCCCCAGAACCTATTCAACATGCCAGGTGAGACGTTGCCATGCTGTGCTGCGTCTGTTGTGCCTGGCAGCCAAGAGCCACACTGGCCCTGCACTCCTTTCAGCTTTGCGTTCACAGGCAGATCAGTGGCTAACACCGCTCAATTTGACAGTTGGTAAAGTGGTGTGCGACAACGGTGCCAATCTGCTGAGCGCGTTGAAACAGGGCAAAATTACACATGTGCCATGCATGGCACACATCTTAAACCTGGTCGTGCAGCGATTTGTTGTCAAATACCCTGGGGTCCAGGACATGTTGTGGCAGGCAAGAAAAATCTTGGCTCATATCAGAAGATCTTACACGGCCATGGCTCGCCTTGCTGACATTCAGCGGCGACATAATCTGCCAGTCAGACGTCTTATTTGTGATTGCCCGACATGATGGAACTCGACCTAGTATAAGCTTGATAGGCTGCTCCAGCAGAAACATGCAGTTAACGACTACCTGTACGAACTCTGCGGCAGAACAGGTTCTGGGAGCTTGTTTTTTTTTCACCGCGCCAGTGGCTGCTCATGCGCGACGCATGCAGACTTCTGCGGCCATTTGATGAGATCACCAAACTGGTCAGTCGCAGCCATGGCGCCATCAGTGACATCGTACCTTATGCCTTCTTTATGGAGCATGCATTGCGTCATGTCATTGATCAAGCTGTCGAGGAGCAGAAAGATGAGGACGTCACAATGCTGGATGAATTCCCAGGGGGGCTACTCTATCTGAGAAAAGTCAACAACAGGAGTCTGAAGAGGAGTCAGAGAAGAATCGTGCCGGGGCGGATGAGGAGGAGCAAGAAGAGCATGCTTTAAACCTTTCTGGAATCCCTGTTGTTGCCCGTGGATGGGGGGAGGAGAACGAGGATGACGACATTATCCTGGATGATGAGCAGGAGCCAGGCCACCACACCGCTTCAAGTTTAGTGCAAATGGGGACCTTCATGCTCCAGTGTTTTAAGAGGGACCCCCGTATAAAAAGCATAAAGGTCAAGGACCAGTACTGGGTGGCAACGTACTTAGACCCCCAGTACAAACAAAAAATGGCGGAAATGTTACCACCATCACAGAGGGCTGTCAGAATGAAGCACTTCCAGGCCTTGCTTAGAGAAATGCTGCATTCTGCTTTTGCGTGCGCTGGCAGAGGAATTTCTACTCCCAGAGAAAGAGTTGCGGGTACCAATCCAACAGCGCCTGCAAGAAGAGGGCAGTTTGAAGATGTGTTGGTCACTTCTGATATGAGATCATTCTTTCAGTCGGCCCATCGACAGGTGTCATCCGGATCCAGCATCAGGGAACGCCTAGACCAAGGGTGTCCGACTACATCGGGTTAACGGCCGATGTGGACGCTCTGAGAAGTGATGGACCCCTGGACTACTGGGTGGGCAGGCTTGACCTCTGGCCAGAGCTTGCACAATTTTCAATGGAACTGTTGGCTTGCCCCTCATCCAGTGTCCTGTCCAAAAGGACGTTCAGCGCAGCAGGGGGGATCGTGACCGATAAGCGCACTCGCATAGCTCACGACAGTGTTGACTACCTCACATTTATAAAAATTAATGAGGCATGGATCTCGGAGGAATTCAACACATGTGACCAGTAGACCATGTATATGCATAATAGAATGGAACAATCAGCGCAAACCCACAAAAAACAAGTAAATAAAGTGAAATAAGTGAATCCGTATTTAACCCACCCAAAAATGACCACAGACATATAGAAGTCTTTAAAAACATGGTTTCCAGTGATCTGGAGGCGATGAAGATCAAGAAAGTAAGGGACCCCTATTTTTTGAAGAAAGGAATAGCTTCTTTAGAAAATAATAAGGAGGTTGTAGTCCGCCCCGCGGATAAAGGAGGAGGTCTGGTGATCATGAATAAACAATACTATAAAGAAGAGATGGACAGACTATTATCTGATGGTAATACTTACCGGATACTAGGTACTGACCCAGTTCATACTTTCAAAGGAGAACTTCATGATTTAGTACTATCAGGGAAAGACAGAGGGATTTTAAATAAAAAGGAGTCCCTCTATTTGGATCCCAGTGCCTGTAGAAGGCCTATTATTTATTTTCTACCTAAAATTCATAAAGACCAGTGTAGACCTCCGGGCAGACCCATAGTAAATGGGATTGATTCGGTCACCGCACGTTTGGGACAATATATTGACTTTTTCCTTAAACCTCTAGTTGTAAAAACCACTGCATTCCTTAAAGATACCAAACATGCCATCCAGATCATAGAATCAACTCCTGCTAACGATCATACTCTTCTTGTGACAGCAGATGTGGGTTCTTTATACACCATCATAGGTCATCAAGATGCATTGTTATCTGTGAAGTGGGCTCTTGAAGGGTCTAATCTATCGATCAATCATCAGAATTTTCTGTTGGAAGCATTAGACTTTTGTTTGAGTAGAAACTACTTCTGGTATGACCACAAGTTTTTCCTACAGACACTTGGAGTCGCAATGGGAGCACGTTTCGCTCCAAGTGTCGCTAATTTATTCATGGCTTTCTGGGAGGAGGGTATTGTTTTTAACAATAGACCCACCGAGCTCAAACAATATTATAGGTATATAGACGATCTCATGATCGTGTGGGAGGGAAACATGACTAGCCTTGAACTTTTCATGTCCAGACTGAATGGTAACACTAAAAATATTAAACTTTCTTGGATTGCACATCCGGAACGGATCTCATTTCTTGACTTAGAGATCTTTAGGGATGGCCCAGGTTTTACAACCAAAATTTTTTTTAAAACAACAGACAGAAATAGTTTTATCCCCTTGGATAGTTGCCATCACCAATCTTGGTTATGCAACATTCCAAGGGGACAATTCATAAGGTTGAAAAGGAACTGTTCCTTGGAAACCGATTTTTTCGCTCAGTCGAATGTTCTGGCTGAACGATTTTTTCAGAAAGGATATAATAAAGATGTTATTTCTAATGAGATACAGACAGTCAGCAAGCTTGATCGCACCACTCTGGTATCTGATTCACAACCCAAGAGATCACCAAAAGCTGGATCAGAATTCCGGATTATTCTGGATTTTAATATTCAGCATAAAAAGTTTGAAAAGATTGTTATGAGGCACTGGGATATCCTCAAAAAGGATAATATTCTGGGAAGTGTCCTGCCGCCACGCCCCAGATTTATCTATAAAAAAGCACCCACCCTTAGGGATGTAATAGCCCCCAGTGTACTAGATCCCCCCATTGTGAAAGAAAATACCATATTTTCTTTCTTAACAGGTTTTTACGCCTGTGCACGATGCCAGCCGTGCAAACAGTGTAAGCACAACAACAAAAAGAAAAAAAGAATTTTCTAGTACCACCACTGGTGTTACACATCCGATTAAAAGTTTGATCACGTGTAACACCATTGGTGTGGTATATGCTTTGGAGTGTGACTGCGGTAAGCAGTACATTGGTAGAACCTCCAGATCTCTGAGTGTGCGCATAGGCGAGCACGTGAATAATATTAAGGGCTAGTAACCCACAATGTGTCAAAACACTTTAGGCTCTACCATAATAGGGATCCTAAATGTTTAAAATTCTGGGGACTTGAGCGAGTCACCCCTCATTGGAGAGGGGGGAATTTTTTGAGGCAATTAAGTCGCCGTGAATCTTTTTGGATTCACGAGATGCAGGTTTCGGTGCCAAGGGGGTTAAACGTAGAATTTGACTTGAATTGCTTCATATCAGATAAGTGAGCAATACTGATTTGTCGATTTCATTATATGTTGTTTTTTACTATGAATATCCAACACATACTCTTCATAGTAATAATTAATTCTTTCATATTTTTATTACTAAATAATTAATTTTGTTCAAGTTTATTTATATATTTTTCAATTGGTTATATGTATGTAATGTATACATTCGGAGATGATGATAGGAGCGAGTGACATTGATTTATTTTAATTTGTTGCTTTCAACACAACAAAAATAATTCAACTAGCATCATACTGGTGCCTGTACATGTTTAAAATATCTATACGGTTAATTGACTGTATGACACGCATAAGTGCATCTTTATGTGGTCATAATAATTTTTTAATTTTTAATCCTATTTAGTATTAAAAGCAGAGTCAGCTTTATGTCCCCAGGAGGGAAGTGTTGTCTAAATAGCAGGAGAGGAGACACCATGCTGCTAGACTTTGCCAGCTGTATGAGTTCTATCTGATTAATAGTCTCCACCCATAGACCATGCTGGCTGCTATTAAAGGAGAGGCGTAGTGACAGATGACTCCACCCACCGCTGACGAAGTCCAGGAGGACGTAACGTACGTACGGGGGAGAAGTTTATCAGTCACTCGCTGTCTATCATTATCTCCAGCGGCTTCGTTCCGCAATCTCTCTACATTGCTGCAGTGTGGGACCTTTTTAAACAGCAATTGTTCCCCATTTGCAGCTTTGAGCTGTTTTTTTATGCATATGTCCATAAGGCTTTGCTTGCTGCAGTTGTGCATATCGAGTGTACCTACAGCATTGCCTTAACTTTTTGTCAACTGCATAACTTATGTTATTTGCAGACACAACCATTTACCTTTTTCATCAAGGTTGTATTTTAAACTTCAATTATAAATAAACCGTTTACCAACAGTCTACACTTAGAGTGTCCCCCCCTTCTTTTCTATTATTATATGCTGGGAGATCTTTTTTGCCTGGATCCACATTGCTTAGCATTGGGCTGTCCATTATATGAGGAGATCATCTGCCGGAGATCCGTCCAGTTGATTGGTCGTTTGCCCTGATTGGAGTCAGCTTCCCTTGGAATCAGACACTTCACCCTCCACTGAGTCTATGCGTATGTGCATAGCACATTTGGTAAGAGTCTCCATTTACCTTCGGTTGAGGATATCACCTTAAGAACATATTCTGTTTATTTACAGTCACCAGGGTGTTTTATCTACAATCAGTTATTCACTCTCTGTTTTATTTTGGACTCACAAGACATGAACTTTTGTCACTGTTTTTGATTATTTTTCATTATGTGTATTGTGTTTCATATACATATCATAATTTTATGATATTTTATTATTATTGTATTATTTTTGATTATTTTTTGATGCATAACTCTATAAACGATTTATATAATCTAGCACACGGACCTTTTTTCTACCTTTGGCTCACTTGTAGAAAAAAAGCACACCATACTATATGCCTGTACCCTCTTGTTTGAAGAGGTTGAGCGGTGACATATTTTTGGTTCCCGCAGTGAGTTGCTGGTGTCAGTGCTCTCTATCTCGGTGCTGGTGTCAGTGCTCTCTATCTCAGTGCTGGTGTCAGTGCTCTCTTATCTCGGTGCTGGTGTCAGTGCTCTCTATCTTGGTGCTGGTGTCATTGCTCTCTATCTCGGTGCTGGTGTCAGTGAGGGAGATAGCAGCGGAGAAGCCAATCAGCAGGCAATGCCAGCACCATGGCTGAAGATCAGCACTGGACTGGCACCTCCGGACCACCGCAGTAGAGCCCTGCATAGGTGGGGGTCAGGGGCTCAAGCACAGGTTGGCACACTGGGACACTGGCACAGGACTGCGCTGCCCTGACAACTGCGCTGCCCTGACTATGGCACTGATCATCTCCTGCACCCCCTTCATAGCCTGGCCTGACCTTGCCTCTCCTCCATGGCCTTCGTTCGCTCCTGAATTGACAAAATTTCACAGATAAAAAAAGAATGCTTGAAGTTTTCGATCCCAGATTCACTTAATACTTCTGGTATGTCAGTGTCCATGTTGTGAGACTATGTGTGCACAGCTAGTAAGTATTTTGTGGCTGCAAATATGACCTGGAGGTTTTTAATGTTCGCCTGCCATTAAAATGAATGGGGAGCGAACCGTCCCGTCAGAAGTTCATCCATCACTACGTTTGACACTGTTCCCTACACACGGCTCATGTGTAAGGTAAAGTCTACAGGCTTGGGAATATCAGTTTGTAAATGGATAGAAAAATGGCTAAAAGACAGAATTCAGAGAGTAGTGGTTAACGATTCTTACTCTGAATGGTCTAAGGTTATCAGTGGTTGGTTCAGTGCTGGGACCCTTACTTTTTAATAATTTTTATAAATGATATAGGGTCTGAGATTAAAAGTAACATTTCTGTCTTTGCAGATAACACTAAGCTATGCAGCGGAATGACATCCTCACAGGATGTCTCCAATTTCCAAGCCGACCTCAATGCACTGTCTAATTGGGCGACTATGTGGCAGATGAGATTTAATGTTGATAAATGTAAAGTTATGCATGTCACAGATCAGCTGCAGAGCTGATCTGTGTCTCACCTTTACTGCTGTAGGCCAGCTTGCACCTGTTGTTCCACTAGCTTGTGTTCAGCTCTGCTGCACTCTGCAGCTATGGGTGTCGCCGGCCTCTCCTGTTGCTTAATATATGATTCCTTCCTGCTACTTTCTGTCCAGCCCCTCATGTGCTTCTCTATTTAAATCCCTCTCAGATCAGTTCTGGTTGCTTGAGCAACATTTGTTTCTGAGCTCTCTTTGTGTAACCTGCCTTAACCTGACCTCTTGTGAACTGATCTCTTGTGTACCGACTCGGCTTGTCCTGATTACGTTGTCTGCAGCCCGCCCTGACCTTAACTCACTATCCAGCTCTCCTTTGCTTCATCCATCCTTGTCTGACAGTGTCTTCTGGTACTCCCCTAGCGAGCAGGGTGAACCCGAGGGTCGTGACCTAGGGTCAGCATGCAACTAAGCCCAAACCTTTGTGAAGGGGTCCCTGGCAGAATACCGGCTGGCCCTTAGAATCCACGCCCTGGGGGATCCCGTGTCACCTGCTCGCCTGTGGGCTCACTGTAAGTAGTACCGTGACAATGCACTTGGGGGCTAAGAATATGCATGCATCATACATACTGGGGGGGATACAACCGAGGGAATACATTTTGGAGAAGGATCTGGGGGTTTTGGTAGATCATAAGCTCAATAATAGCATGCAATGCCAAGCTGTGGTTTCCAAAGCGAGCAAAGTCCTTTTTTGTATTAGGAGAGGTATGGACTCCAGAGAGAGAGATATCCTTTTGCCCCTGTACAAATCATTAGTAAGACCATCTGGAATATGAAGTTCAGTTGTGGGCACCAGTTCTCAAAAAGGATATGGGGTAACTGGGGAAAGTGCAGAGAAGGGCAACCAAACTGATAAGAGGCATGGAGGAGCTCAGCTATGAGGAAAGGTTAGAGGAACTGAATTTATTCACTCTTGAGAAGAGAAGATTAAGGGGGTATATGATCACCATGTATAATTATATAAGGGGTCATAGAAGAGGAGGAAGTGCAGTGGAATAGGAAGAGGCAGATTAGGAAGACTGCCTAGCAACAGGGGTTTCTGGCAAGTAAAAATTATTTTTTTTATATATTTTTTGGAGAATGTTAATGTTATTTTTTATTTTAGGGTGGCCCTCTGCTTTACGAAAGCCCTGGATTCATTCCTAAATGTACATAATATAACTGGGTTCTAACATTTATAGGTACAATCTGATTGCCCCTCTGGGATCAGGAAGGATTTTTTTTCCCCTGCTGTAGCAAATTGGATCCTGCTTTTCTGTTTTTTTTTGCCTTCCTCTGGATCAACTGTGGGTATATGGGATTGTATGATATATATTTTTTTTATGGTTGAACTAGATGGACTTGTGTCTTTTTTCAACCTAACTATGTAACTATGGTGGGCACAGGCTGCATGGGTGGGCACAGGCTGCATGGTGGACACAGGCTGGTGGGTAGACATGTGCATTATGAAAAAAAAATGTTTAGTTTCATTTATGTGGCGTACACACGCTCTGACTTTCCGGCGGACAATCCACGGGAAAAAGTCTGCGGGACTTTTGAAATGAACGGACTTGCCGACACACGATCGGAAAGTCCGTTCATTTAGAACGTGACTCCAACTAGACGGGACTAGCGAAGGCAGTGAATGCCGCCGCGTTAGCCCCGTCACCTGGTATGGATTTAAAGGGGTATCCCTACAAATCCATCTCAGACCCTTATCCAAGCACGCAGCCTGGCCGGTCAGAAAAGGGGGTGGGGACGAGTGAGCGCCCCCCCTCCTGAGCCATACCAGGCCGCGTGCCCTCAACATGGGGGGTGCCCTGGGGAAAAGGGGGCCCTGCGGCCCCCCACCCCAAAGCACCTTGTCCCCATGTTGATGAGGACAAGGGCCTCTTCCCGACAACCCTGGCCATTGGTTGTCGGGGTCTGCGGGCGGGGGGCTTATCGGAATCTGGGAGCCCCTTTAATAAGGGGTCCCCCAGATACCGGCCCCCCACCCTATGTGAATGAGTATGGGGTATGATGTACCCCTACCCATTCACCTAAAGGGTAAAAGTGTAAATAAAAAAAACACACAATTTTAAAAAATATTTTATTGCACAGCTCCGGGGTCTTCTTCCGTCTTGGGGGGTCTTCTCGCCAGACTCCTCCGCTCTATTCTGCTCTTTTACCTAGCTCTTTCACGAGCGGAGGAGCCCGGCTTTCTTCTTAGTCGCCGCCGTCTTCGTCTGGGGGTCTCGTTCTACCTTCGGGGGTCCGCTCTTCTGTTCTTCTTGCTGCTGTTGCCGCCGCCTGCTGCGCCTTCAGCGTCGTCGTCTCCTTCTTCCGATGTTGACTCGTCGCTCTCTCTCTGGCCGGAATGACAGAGACATGTGGTGTTGTGACTTATATAGGGACAAGGGGCGGGGCCACCAGCTCATGTCACATGTTGACCCCACCCCCATATGATTTCACAGTCCCAGAGGATGCTGGGACTGTGACATCATATAGGGGCGGGGTCACCGTGTGACATGAGTCGGTGGCCCCGCCCCTTGTCCCTATATAAGTCACAACACCGCGTGTCATTCCAGCCAGAGAGAGCGACGAGTCAACATCGGAAGAAGAAGACGACACAGAAGGTGCAGCAGGCGGCGGCGACAACGGCAAGAAGAACAGAAGAGCGGACCCCAGAAGGCGGAACGAGACCCCCAGACGACGGCGGTGATGAAGAAGAAAGCCGGGCTCCTCGCTCGTGAAAGAGCTAGGTAAAAGAGCAGAAGAGAGCGGAGGAGTCCGGTGAGAAGACCCCCGGAGCTGTGCAATAAAATATTTTAAAAAATTGTGTGTTTTTTTTTATTTACACTTTTACACCTTAGGTGAATGGGTAGGGGTACATCGTACCCCATACTCATTCACATAGGGTGGGGGGCCGGTATCTGGGGGCCCCCTTATTAAAGGGGGCTCCCGGATTCCATAAAGCCCCCCGCCCGCAGACCCCAATGATCCGCTCGTCCCCACCCCCTTTCCTGACCGGCCGGCCTGCGTGCTCAGATAAGGGTCTGAGATGGATTTGGGGGGAGCCCCACGCCATTTTTTTTCGGCGTAGGGATTCCCCTTTAAATCCATACCAGGTGACGGGGCTAGTGCGGCGGCATTCACTGCCTTCACTAGTCCCGTCTACCTGGAGTCACGTTCTAAATGAACGGACTTTCCTCCGTGTGCGAGGCAAGTCCGTTCATTTCAAAAGTCCCGCGGACTAGCACACAGACGGCGGGATTGTCCGCCGGACTGCCGAGTCCAGCGGACAATTTTAAGTCTGAACTTAAAACTTAGTCAGCCGGACTTTTGGGAGGAAAGTCCGCTCGTGTGTACGTGGCCTTAGTTTTGATTCGTTAATCTAGTTATTTTGTTTAGTTCAATTTGGTTGATTCGTTCAATTCGTATTTGGAATTTTCTAATTTTCTTCAAATTTACCGATTTTTATTTTCAATTCAAAATGTTCAAATCGGAAAAAAATGTAATCAGTCAAAACGAAAATGTTATATTGTTTTCGATTTGAATGCAGCAAAGTGAACAAAAGAAAAATTTTCATGATTTTTTAAATGATTACAATGACTCTTTAAAATCACCTTTTGGCTTAACAAAAACAGCATTATTTCGAAATGGTACTCAGTTTGCTGTCATTAGGCAGAACAGAGAGATGCTGTTTACATCTCCCCGTTCTTGAGCTCCATGACACGATCGCGGGTATTCCCGCGACGATCGAGTCCGCGGGAGCCGCGGGCACGGCGGGTAATTCAAAGTAATGTACGGGTACGTTACTTTGCCCAGCCGTGCCATTCTGCCGACCTAAAAGTACAGGAGCCGGTCCGGAACCGGTTAAGGAGATGTAAAGATATGGTTAATCATGGATTTTTTTTTTGCTTGAAATAAGACCCTTTTTGTGGGAATGAGGAGGGTGAATTTAACCGCTTAAGGACCGCCTCCTGCACATTTACGTTGGTAGAATGGCGCGGCTGGGCATATCAATGTACAGGTACGTTGCTCTTTAAGTGCCCAGCCGTTGGTCGCGCGTGTGCCGTGGGATCCGCAGACCCAATCGCCGCTGGTGTCCCGCAATCGGGTCACAGAGCTGAAGAACGGGGAGAGGTATGTGTAAACAAACCTCTCCCCATGCTTCCTAGTGAGACTGTCACTGATCGTCTGTTCCCTGTCATCGGGAAAGCCGATCAGTGATGTTGAATGTCAAGCCACGCCCCCTACAGTAAAAAAACACACATGTCACACTTAACCCCTCCCCGCCCCCTAGTGGTTAACCCCTTCACTGCCAGTATCATATACACAGGAATCAATGCATTTAAATATCACTGATTGCTGTATAAATGACAATGGTCCCAAAAACGTGTCAAAAATGTCCGATGTGTCCGCCATGTCGCAGTCACAATAAAAATCGCTGATCGCCACCATTACTAGTAAAAGAAAATATTAATAAAAATGCTATAAATCTATCCCCTATTTTGTAAACGCTATAACTTTTGCGCAAACCAATCAATAATCGCTAATTGCGATTTTTTTACCAAAAATATGTAGAAGAATATGTATCGGCCTAAACTCAGGAAAAATATTATTTTTATATATTTTTGGGGGATATTTATTATAGCAAAAAGTAAAAAAATATTGCATTTTTTCAAAATTGTCGCTCTATTTTTGTTTATAGCGCAACAAATAAACGCAGAGGTGATCAAATGCCACCAAAAGAAATCTCTATTTGTGGGAAAAAAAGGACGCCAATTTTGTTTGGGAGCCACGTCGCACGATCGTGCAATTGTCAGGTAAAGCGACGCAGTGCCGAATCGCAAAAAGGGGCCTGGTCCTTTGGCTGCAAATTGGTCGGGGGCTTAAAGCGGAGTTCCACCCATAAATGGAACTTCCGCTTTAAGCACTCCTAGCCCCCTTGCATGCCACATTTGGCATGTAATTTTTTTGGGGGGGGAGTGAGGGCTTCATTAGGAGGGGGACTTCCTGTCCCACTTCCTCCTTCCGCCCAGGGACCGCCTAGGCGACTCCTCCTTTTGTCTTAGGCGGCCCCTCCCTCTAGGCAATCTCCTGGGACACGTGACAGGTCCCAGGAGATCGCCTCTCCACTTCGGGAGTGCAGAGCGACTCGCGCATGCGCTGTTCATGCCCGGCCGTGAAGCCGAAAGCTGTCACGGCCGGGTGCCCAGAGTGGCAATGGAGGCGCCGGCGGAGAGGAGGGGGAGAGGAGCGACACTCCGTTCGGCCACATCGCTGGACCGAGGAACAGGTAAGTGTCTGTTTATTAAAAGTCAGCAACTACACTTTTTGTAGCTGCTGACTTTTAATAAACATAAAAGGCCTGGAACTCCCCTTTAAGTGGTTAAGTAGGTTGATGGGCCAGTTAGGTCAGTGTGAGATGACAGTCAGGGAACAGCCAGCACAGGCCACATCTGCAGCAAACGTGCTGGATGGGTTAGAGGGGAGTGTGAGGGGGAACCATGGTTATCATTCCATGGCAGGACTGCAAACATACTTTTCTCTTAGACAACAAGCATGTTCTGTGCTTCCTAAATATGCTCTTAGCTTGAAAAATCTAAATTAATGCAGCTGCCACATCTAGAATCTAGTAAGCTGCAATAAACATTTTTTTTTTTTTTCTTGGGTTCAGATATCATTTAAAATTGGCTTGGTAAAAATGTCAAATTGAAACTACATTTACTCCTGCTGGCTGAAAAGAGGCATCATGAAATATTCATATGCTATATTTACCTATCTATAACAGATCAAAATATTTTGTACATTTTTTTTTTTTTATTCTTGAACATAATGAAAAAAAATTTGCCACAAAACAACTCCCTTAAATGAACTGCTGTTTAACATAGTAGTTGTAGGGCAGTTAGTATTTTGAATTTATAATACAATTATAAAAATAGAACACCATACACCAAGGCTTTACAAGATTCACATCGTAGGCCTGGACATAAGCAAAACACAAAACAACCAAATTGTTTAATTAACATACTTATTGGAAAAATTATTGGCCGCAGCTTTTAATATTGGTTCACATTCTGATTAAATTAAAATGTCAACTGACCAAATATATCTTTAACTTAGCAATAAATAAATGCATATACCAAGCTTCAATAAGTCAGCTCAGCCACTAAGACTCAAGCTGAATAAACAATCATATTTTAATTTTATTTTAAAACTGTTCCCAAAAGACAGGGGGGATAGGTTTGTAAAAACCCCCACCCGTCACCCTCACCCCCAGCATGCGGCTTTTTCGATGCAGGATTGAAATGCTAAATTCATTATGTCCAGGCCAATACTAGATAAGTGTACCCCATCGCTTCTGTAAAGACCCACAATATCCCCTTCTAAGTCCACATGTCGGTAAGAAAAACCAAACGGAGGGCATGTAAATTTCTCGATAGCCCTGTTGATCCTCTTACGGACTTTCTCAAAAGGTCTCATCATAATAGAATGCAACCAGCGCAACTGTGGAATAATCTCTGAGAAAATAACAACTAAGTTTGGTGACAACATTTTAATATGATGTATCGTACATTTCGTATGAAACATAAGATCTAAAGTACAAAGCTGACCCCCACCATTGCCATGTAGGTGTAGGATCAAAATATGAGGTGCAGGCCAACATAAAAAAAGCCTACTGAACTCAAACAACAGTTCTTCCCACAACATACCCCTTTGTCCGAACCAAAAAAGAATTCAAGTCCAAAACCAAATTAGTAAAATTGCAACAAGAAGCATCATTTGTTTGGTCCAGTACACGAACGGGTGTCCAAAAATCCAGACCACTCAGGGACCAGGACGAACATATGACTTAAACTAATTTGATGTCCATCTGCCCAAATTTTTTATCCTATTAGGGTTAAAACCAATATTAGCCGCTTCTATGGCAGCACCGATTCTGAAAGAGTGTGAGGAAATGTGAGCTTTACCCAAATTCAGGGCCTTGCAGCATTTGGACAGAATCATATTGAATTGAAACTTCGTAAGCGGGAACTATCCACATGAATGAAAAGAGCTCCCCCAATTTCCAGACGGATAGCCAAATAGGTAGACATTTTCATAACGGGGAAAATAGGAGATCCAGGGCAAGATAGCAGATACAACCACGTACCCTTACCCAATTGGTTGGTCTTACTAGACCGGTTAACATTTTTTAACTCAGATTTTTCTAAAATAATATGCTGCCCTTTTAGGCCCGAAGGATTTTTCTTGCTGATTGATACAAATTCAGAAATCCACAATGCCGCCAAAAAGGCCAGCATTAAAAACCACATTAAAAAGCATAGCCTCATAAGAATAAAAACATAACAAACTTGTAACTGAACAAAGAGAACTTAACATTTCAGGTGGGATGGGACACCTAGTATCCACCATGACATGAGACTTCTTGTAACCTTTCAAAGCCTGTTGAACGGAAAAGAAACTTAAACAAGAAGTTAAATTGTTCAGTTTTTAAAAAAAAAATAATCCCTGAAAGGGTCTTGTAAATGTGAGACCAGGAATAATCCTTGCCCATTAGAGATTCTAGAAAATTTAAAACCAAATGTTCAGAATATGTAAACATATGAACCCCTTGTGAATCCAAATTGTATCCATAACAACCAAGATGTCTGATTGACAAGAGGATGTCACTAAAGATTTTTTAATATATTCTGGAACTAGACAGATTTCCACAGATGAGGAGGACATGGAATTCCGTGACAATCCGCTCTTGGCAATAGGGAAAAAAAAATGTTCCATCTGTGAACAAGAAAGTGCAACGGCAATTTCATTCACTTTACCTGGAATGTATCTGGCTTTCACCTAAGTGTTCCACTGGAGGCACTTATACACCAGGTAAAGCAAAAGTGAAATCACAGGTGGAGACTTAGAGGACAAGCAATTCACTGCAAACAATACACCCCGGTTATCCGTACTGAAAAGTATCCTTCTTTACCACTCCCCCCATATCTCTAGAGCCACAACTAAAAGAAACAACTCAAGTAATACAATATTTTACAGAAACCTCTGCTTGACCAATGAACAGGCCATTAATCAGCACACCAGCTATTTCGCCAGATGGCTGCAAAACCCACAGATCCACAAGCAGAAGTCTCTGTCCAGAACAAAATCCTCCTGACAAAATGTTTTTCCATTGAAATGAATTAAAGAATTCAACCATACTAGCATGTCTTCCTTTAGCTCAGAGGTTAGCCTTATATGGGAAAAAGAATTTATATAAACCAAAAGTGCTAAATACAGAAGCTGTGGCAAAAGCTAAAAGACCCAATAATGACTGCATGTTTTTTAATAAAATCTTCTTTCGCCTAATAAAGGAGCCAAGAAAATTTGTAAGCCTATGAACTTTTCCTGCCGGAAGTATAAATTCATTATGAAGCGTGTCCAAAGTGATACCTTAAAACTTAATACACATGGACGGCCACACCGAAAAGATAAATGATGAATTAAACAGTAAGTATTTGGCTCTTTCTTTGGGACTAATCCTAAAGGGGTCAAACGAAAATTCACAAAAAGAGGATAGACAAAAGGGTCAGACACCCTGCCTTCTGAAATTTCAATATTACTCTTTTCAAGAACCACTAAAGGAAAATCAGAGACTGATTTAAAATAATTCAGCAAAGTACATCCAGCCCCCCCATAAATGGTGGAATGAAAAAGCATTCAGAAAACCTCTTAATGAGAAGATTCGCTGTCTGATGGTTTGGATAACACTGAAGCCAAGGAAGCATGCTTGCTAGTTTCACTAGAGTGGTTGCTTTTGTGAAAAATGTCCTTACAAATTTGTTGTTAGTTAACTGATGACATTTTATGAAAACATTTGGACACAGGATGTGCACCTGTACATAGTGCACACTTATGTTTGTATTTACATGTAGTGGCCCATCTGCACTGGCTATCGTTAAAGGCAAAGCATATACCTTTTCTATAAGAAGTCACAGAAGAATTAGACATATTACTTGTACTATATCTGGGAAAACTTGGTTTCTTCAGAAGGAAAAGATTAAGCCAAAGACCTATGTCATTGGAACCCCACTGTAAACTAATGTAAAACTACAAAAAAGCACTGAAATGAATACTTGAACTCAGGTGACAAAAAAAATACCTAAATAATTAAGCTGCAATCATACTGCTAGTGATCAGGCACTAAAAATAAATATAAAGTGAAAAAATGCTGCGCTCTAATTAACTTTTCAGTCCGTGCAAAATAGAAGACAATAAGTGATATACCAAAAATATTTGCAATACTGTGCCCAAAATGCTAATGTGAATGGCTGATATATTATATATATATATATATATAATAAGATATATATAATATTGATATTAATAATATATTTAATATATCACCTATATAATAAATCTCAACATATCAAATCAATATACAAAAAAAATATAAATCAGGCCAATACAAAATTAAAAATATTGTTAGAATTACCTTAAAACAATTAAAAAAACTTTACAAAATTACCTAATAATCGGATAAGATATGATAAAACAATTTAAATCAAAATCTATATTAAGGCCCTTGGGCGAGAGCATACACATCTCAAAAATCCACTTGGATTCAGTTTTGCTCAATTCTCTTATTTTGTTAGTTCCTCTCAATTGTGGTTTGTACCTCTCAATAGCCCAAAACTTCAAACCAGTGGGATCTTTATTGTGATGGGATGTGAAATGTCTTGAGACACTATGTTTCGGGAAGCCATTTCTAATATTTTGTATATGCTCCCTTATTCGTTTCCACATAGGTCGTTTAGTCCTTCCTATATAATGTAGAGAACATGAGCACTGTAATATATAAACAACTCCCTCAGTTCTGCAGGAGATAAAATCCTTAATTGCATATTCTTTATGCGTGCTTGTAGACACAAAATTAGTACACTTTTGTCCATTAAAATTTGTATTTTTGCATGCATAACAGCTCTTGCATGGGTAGAACCCATCTGATCCAGATTTTAAAGAATGTTAATTTAATGCCACAACAAAAGTATCTGATTGCGACAGCTGATGTCTCGTCATTATATACAGTGATAGATCATGATGAGGCAATTCAGGCAGCCAAATGGGCTATGGAGAAGTTTGGCAACCTTATTTCCAAAGAAGATTTATTTTGAGCATTTGGGTTGCAGCATAATTACTTCTGGTTTAATGCAGATTATTATAGGCAATTAAATGGGATCAGAATGGGTGCCAAGTATGCACCGAGTGTAGCCAATATTTTTATGGCTAGATGGGAGGAGCAAGCCATATATTCCGATACCCCAGAAGATCTGATTTTGTATAAGAGGTTTATGAGTATGACAACCAGAAGAATATAAAGCTCACCTATGAGATCTGTGACAAGGTTGTACATTTTCTGGATCTGGAAATCAAAATAGGGGACGTTGATATCAGTACAAAAACTTTCTTTAAACCTGTAGAAAGAAATAGCAACATCCCGGTTGATAGCTGCCATCATGAGCCTTGGCTCATAAATATCCGGAAAGGGCAGTTGATAAGTCTTAGAAGAAATTGTACTAATAATAATGAATATCTGGAACAGGCTCACTGTATAGGGAAAAATTTGTAGTAAAAGGGTACGGTAAAGAATTTATTGAAGATAAAATACAGGAAGTATACGAAATACCACGAGATTCATTGATTGAAGATAAGGAGAAGACCCAGATACAATATCAGGACGTTCCATTAATAATGAATTATAGTGTTCAACATAGGCAGGTGGAGCACATTATTAAAAAATATTGGCCTCTCCTTAACCACTTGACCACTGGGCACTTAAACCCCCTTCCTAACCAGACCAATTTTCAGCTTTCGGTGCTCTCACACTTTGAATTACAATTACTCAGTTATGCAACACTGAACCCAAATGAATTTTGTGTCCTTTTTTTCACACAAATAGAGCTTTCTTTTGGTGGTATTTAATCACTGCTGGGTTTTTAAATTTTTGCGCTATAAATCAAAATATACTGAAAATTCGGTAAAAAAAGTATTGGCAGAGTATTGGCAGAGTATTGGCGAGTACTGGCAGAGTATTGCAGTGTTGCACAGTGGTGGCAGAGCATTGCACAGTGGTTGCAGAGCATTGCAGTGGTGGCAGAACGTTGCACAGTGGTGGCAGAGCGTTGCACAGTGGTGGCAGAGCGTTGCACAGTGGTGGCAGAGAGTTGCACAGTGGTGGCAGAGCGTTGCACAGTGGTGGCAGAGCGTTGCACAGTGGGGGCAGAGCATTGCACAGTGGGGGCAGAGCATTGCACAGTGGGGGCAGAGCATTGCACAGTGGGGGCAGAGCATTGCACAGTGGGGGCAAAGCATTGCACAGTAGTGGCAGAGTGTTGCACAGTGGTGGCAGTGTAGCTGTCACTGACCAGCGCCGTGGGCACTACACATCCAGCCCACAGCGCTGGTCCCATCTCGCCCCTGCGCGCTTCTCCCCTCTCACTGTACGGATCGGTACAGAGAGGGGAGGGAGGAACCGGCGTCATGACGTGACGCTGGTTTGTGTACATGTGATCGCTCCGTCATTTGACAGAGCAATCACGTGGTAAACGGCCGCTATCAGTGGCCGTTTATCGTGATCCGTGATGCGCCGGGTCCGTTTATCGTGATCCGTGATGCGCCGGGTCTTTCTTCCAGGGTAAAGGGTTTTATCCATGCAAGAGCTGTTATGCATGCAAAAATACCAATTTTAATGGACAAAAGTGTACTAATTTTGTGTCTACAAGCACGCATAAAGAATATGCAATTAAGGATTTTATTATATATTACAGTGCTCATGTTCTCTACATTATATAGGAAGGACTAAACGACCTATATGGAAACGAATAAGGGAGCATATACAAAATATTAGAAATTGCTTCCCATCACAATAAAGATCCCATGGGTTTAAAGTTTTGGGCTATTGAGAGGCTACAAACCACACTGGAGAGGAACTAACAAAATAAGAGTATTGAGCAAAACTGAATCCAAGTGGATTTTTGAGATGTGTACGCTCTCGCCCAAGGGCCTTAATATAGATTTTGATTTAAATTGTTTTATCATATCTTATCCGATTATTAGGTAATTTTGTAAAGTTTTTTAATTGTTTTAAGGTAATTCTAACAATATTTTTAATTTTGTATTGGCCTTATATATATATTTTTTTGTATATTGGTGTGATATGTTGAGATTTATTAGATATATTATTTTATCATTTTAATAGGTACTTGCACCTATAGGGTAGGTTCAGCTATATGTCAAGTTCTTTCATTTGACCTGTTTATTGTTAATGATACTGACTTAGTATGAGCTATATTAGCTGGCCACCGCTAGAGGGAGTATGTGTGTTTTTATATGTATATGGAATTTACCCCATATATATAGATATGTGAAGGTTTTAATTAGTCTCGTATGTGTCTAGTATTCATGTTAGCATTAAAGTGATTTGTTTATGTTATATATGTCTATTTATGTGGTCGGCGCTTTATTGCGTAAAAGCAGCATGATGACCGACGTCACTATAACAAGCAGGACGCCAGTATAAGTATAAATATGGAGCCTCTGGAGTCACATGACTATCCTTGAAAAAGTCACGTGGCATGTAATGCAATGCGTAGGAGGAGCCAGTGAAGCAGCTGATTGTTTTTACGTGAAGCGCTGATTACTAGGAGTTATGTGAGTGAGATCTCTCCCTTTGTGATTCAATTGTATTTAATCATTGCACAATGATACATATTTCTGCTTTATTTTATGAGCGTATCTGCAGCAACATCTGACAACGCTATTAGGATTTTATTCCACAATGGAATGGAAACCAGCATTACTTTTCACAGCGGTATATCAGACTGGCAGTGGATTTGTTTTGTGGAGTTGGCTGGACAGTGTCAGTTTGAAAATTGCCATTTGGAAATTTGTTTGTCAAATTCATTCTGGATTTGTACCCTTTAGATATTTATATGTACTAGTGGATGCATCCGGCGCAAATTTAGTTTCTGTCCCTCAGCAACATTGTTGTATCCTATTTATTTAGTGGGTGTATATATTTATTTTATTATATCACGGCAGATAGTGTTTTGGATCACTTCATTTAGCCAGTTTAATACACTTGTAATTGCTTAGCAATATATCAGCCATTCACATTACCATTTTTGGCACAGTATTGCAAATATTTTTGGTTTAGCACTTATTGTCTTGTATTGTGCACGGACAGAAAAGTTAATTAGAGCGCAGCATTTCTTTCACTTTATATTTATTTTTAGCAACTGTAAACTTGGATATACAGATAATTTGTGATGAAAGGCCTCATATGAATACCAAGTGAACCCCCAAAATTTCTATACGCCTCTTGTATAATGTCAACATGCTGAAAGAGCTTCAGGCTCTTGCCTGGAAATATTTTACATAAGACACTGGAATAAATGCAGAAACCTTGTAACCAATTAGCAAAAGACTTAAGAACAGGCCTGCAACGTTCCTCCTCTGTTTTTTCATTTTTCTCAGATTTAGCCAAAATGTATTTCATGGATGGTAATAGAGAGAAAATGTCCACAAATCACCTTTCCATATCTTATCCTTTAGGCCCCTTTTAGACATGTGCACAACAAAAAAATTTTATTTACGTTTTTTTTTTTTTTTTCGTTTCCGAAAAAAATTAGTTTATTTTCGTTTTGTTTTTTTCGTTTCCGTTGATTTGTAACAATTTGTAAATTCGTACGTCGTCGGTGTTCGTATTTGTAACGATTCGTATTTTCGTTAGAGTTATTTTTTCGTTCATTCGTTTTTCTGTTAGTTTAATTTTCGTTTATTCGTTCATTCGAAATTCGGACGCATTCGTATTTATTCGTACATTCTTAACATTCATAGATTCGTAATCGGAGCATAATTCATAATTTTATGTAATGTGTATGCTATTATTACATTTTAAGAGACACGGAAAATTACGAATCGAAAAAAAAAGTTACGAATGTACGAATTTTTTCGTTCAATCCATTCGAAGCACGTTAAGCAACGCCATTGTAAGAGACACAGAAAATTACGATTAAAAAAAAAAATAAAAAGTTACAAATGTACGAATTTTTTCGTTCAATCCATTCGAAGCACGTTAAGCAGCGCCATTGTAAGAGACACGGAAAATGACGAATCGAAAAAAAATAAAAAAGTTACGAATGTACGAATTTTTCCGTTCAATCTATTCGAAGCACGTTAAGCAGCACCATTGTAAGGGACACGGAAAATGACCAATTCAACAAAAAAAAAAAGTTACGAATGTACAAATTTTTTTCGTTCATTTTCATTTTCGTTGTTCCTGTTTTCGTTTTTCGGATTTTCTTCATTCGTACATTCGTTGTTTCTAATTAGTTTTTTTCGGATTTTCGTTATTTTCGGATTCGTTCGATTCAAATGATTCGTTAAAATTTTTAGCGAATCGTTCGTTCATTCGTACGAAAACGAATGAACGAAAATAACGAAAAAAAACGAAAAACAAAAACAAAAAAAAAACAAATTGCACATGTCTAGCCCCTTTCAAACTGGGGCGGGAGCCGCGGCGACGGTAAAGCAGCGCTATATTTAGCGCTGATTTACCGTCGTTTTAGCCGCGGTATTCGGTGAAAGGGTTAAAATCCCCCGCAAAGCGCCGCCATAGCGGCGCTTTGCGCCGGTATTGCCGCGGTATTACCGCGGTGTCCCATTGAAATCAATGGGTAGGAGCAGTATAGGAGCGGTGAATACACTGCTCCTATACCGCTCCAAAGATGCTGCTAGCAGGACTTTTTTTTACCGTCCTGCTAGCGCACCGCTCCAGTGTGAAAGCTCGCTGGCTTTCACACTGGAGTGAATGGGGCCGGTTTTTTCAGGAGATGTACAGGCTCTATTTTTAGCGCTGTACCGCCTGAAAAACGCCCCAGTGTGAAAGGGGCCTTACACTGGGTGATAAATGATATCCCAAGGGTGATAACCTCTTCATCCCGAAAGCTAGCATCATCCATCATGTCCACTTCAGCATCTTCTCCAGCGGCCGCTTCATCCCCGGGATCCAAAGGTAATGCAAGGCAGCCTGCAGCCAATCATTACCTTTCTCCACTTTGGTTCGCTCCAGTAACTGCCAGTAAACATTCTTCCAGATGAAATCAACACCCACAAAGCTGGGCAGCCTAGACAGTCTTTCAGAGATTCAAGATCCAGAAAGCACTTAATCACTTAAGCCATAGACCATTTGGCTGGCCAAAGACCAGAGCACTTTTTGCGATTCTGCACTGCGTCGCTTTAACTGACAAATGCGCGGTCATGCGACGTGGCTCCCAAATAAAATTGACATCCTTTTTTCCCCACAAAAATATTATTATTTGCGCTATAGACAAAAAAAGTGTCAATTTTGAAAAAAACGCATAATTTTTTACTTTTTGGTATAATAAATATCCCCGAAAAATATATAAATTCTCCTTAGTTTAGGCCGATACGTATTCTTCTACATATTTTTGGTAAAAAAAAATTGCAAAAAGCGTATATTGATTGGTTTGCGCAAAAAAGTTAGAGCGTCTACAAACTAGGGGGTATTTTTTTGGCATTTTTATTAATCTTTTTTTTTTTACTAGTAATGGCGGCGATCAGTGATTTTTATCGTGACTGCGACATTATGGCAGACACGTCGGACAATTTTTACACATTTTTGGGACCATTGGCATTGGCCATTGGCACTGTATTGGCATACAGTGATCAGTGCGCTTAAAAATGCACTGATTACTGTAAAAATGTCACTGGCAGTGAAGGGGTTAACACTAGAGGGCAGTGAAGGGGTTAAGTGTGTCCTAGTTTGTGTTCTAACTAAAGGGGGATGGGGACTGTGCAAGGGACATGACAGATCATCTGTTCATACTCTGTATAAACAGATGATCTGTCAGTTCCCCCCTCAGAGAACCGGAAATTGTGTGTTTTCACGCGATCACGGGAGCCCGGCGGTGATCGAGACCACCGGGCACTCGCAACAGCGCGGGGCACGCGCCTCCGGCAGCACGCATGCGCCCCTGAGTGGCTGTCTATGGTACCGACGTACCATGACGGCGATTTATCTGTCACAAAACCTCCGAGGGCACTGGATGCCTGTTCGGAAAGCACACTGGATGCAGGGCAGCCCAGCAGCTCAATTGCATACTGGGCAAGTTCTAGCCAGTGGTCTATTCTCATGACCCAGTAGCCCAATGGGATTTGGAAGCTGACAGTCCTGGGCACAGAGGACTTAAAAAAAATTGGAAATGCATCACCCCCTTCTCCATAGCACCTCTCTTGACCAACAGAAGCCTCAAAACTGTTTTCCACCAGACTGTAACCCACCTGAGTCATGAAAGGCATTACATAAACTCTTCTTTAAGGTGAGCAGAACTATGGGAAAACTTTTTTCCATGTCCTTGTTTCTGATCTCCTACCTTTACTGACTATGCCATCCATGTTTCTCCACAGCAAGCAGGGAATTGTGTAGTGTAGTGGGCAGAAGGGGTCTCACAGCCCCCGGTCTGTACTGCCCATGGAGGTGGTTTCCTCTCCTCCTTCTGCTCTGCTCCCTGCCAGCAATGCGCCCCCCTCCACTCGCCTGTCATATCTCACTGCAGAGCAGGGATCGTTACTAAACATCAGCCAGGTGACAGGACGGAGATCTCGGGCTGTGACAGATCTTGTATTTGAAAAACCGATCACCGTACAGCCCTGCCCCCTGGGCTGGCATTGGACCATTGTGCTGTCAATCCCAATGCCGGCCCAGGAGGAGGGACGTTTTGGTGATCAGTGTTTAATACACAAGATACAAGATCTGTTACAACCCGAGATCTCTGCTCTATCACCTGGTGTCTCCTAATGATCCCCGCTCTGCCCTTATGGGGATAGCGCGGCAATGATGAGACCGCACATATGGGCACAGATGGGACCACACTTATGGGCACTGATGAGACCACACACATGGCCACAGACGGGACTGCACATATGGGCACGGATGAGGCCATACATATGGGCACAGATGGGACCTCACTTATGGGCACTGATGAGAGCGCACTTAGGGGCACAGATGAGATCGCACTTATGGGCATAGATTAGATCGCACCTATGGGCTCTGATAAGACCGCACTTATGGGCACATATGAGACCATACTTATGGGCACTGATAAGACCGCACCTATGGGCATAGATGAGACCGCATTTATGGGCTCTGATGAGACCACACTTATGTGCACAGATGGGACCACACTTATGGGCTCTGATGAGACCGCACTTATGGGCACAGATGGGACCACTCCTTTCCAGTAGGAAATAGAAGGTGTGGTCAAGTTTTTCTAATGTAAGATCAACGCCTAACGGCATAATACAACAGAAAATTCAACAGCGTACGTTGAGCCCAGGTTTGTGCCAAACTTTCCACCAACCCAAGCAGGCAGACCGCCACTGTCATGGGGATGGGTAAAGAGGTGATTTCTGTTATACACCGAAGAATATCAGTCCAATAATTCCTGACGACCAGGCAATGGCAAATCCAAAGGTGACCAGACAGAAGGAGCAATGCAAGCACTCTGCCAATACCCCTGGGTAGATTCTGGCTAATTTTGCCAGTGGATTAGCCAATCCCTTCCTGAGACCAGATGAGGAAAGGGAAAACTCCACATATCATGCCAGGCTTCCCCTTCATGATCCGGAACCTCTTTTACCCATTACTCTTTACACTTCACCACAGTGTGAGGAGTTACATAGAAAAGTTCTTTATATAACTCCTCTAACAAAATGTTTTCTAAACTTGATGGCTTAATTTCCACCTTAACAGAGCCAAATTGAGAGGTAAAAGTGTGTCGTAATTGTAGGTATCTAAATAGGTAGGGATTAGGTAAATGTAATCTCTTCAAAGGACAAAAGTTTACCCCTTTCTGGTGATATCCCCTAACGTCTTTATCCCTTTAGCTGCCTATATAATGGGGTCTGGAATGGTAAGGAATTGAGGGAGATGGGGGTTCATCCACAATGGAGAGGCCGGCGAGAAGGAATCAGAGGCAGGCTGCAGCAGGTCCTGAACACAGTCCCATGCTTTAAGTTTAGCTCTCATAGTTATCATCAGGCGTATGCTTTCATAGGAGCAACCTATGAATAAAATGCTTGTATAGGTCAGGAGGCGCCAAGACCCCTTGCCCCCAAGGTTCTTGTAAAGCTCTAAGTCCAATTCTGGGAGAAGTAGACCCCCATATAAATGAGCTGAAAAGACCATGTATTTTAGGAAAATGCGAGGGACCCAAACCGGGGAGTTGCGGAGAAAGTATAAAAAGGACAGGGATTATCTTTATTTTTAGAAGATTAATGCGTCCCAGCATGACAATGGAAGATTCTTCCAGGCCTTATTCTTTCTATTAAGAAAGTCCAATAACAGGTGCAGGTTCAGTGCATGATAGTCCGTGACTCTCGCTTTTACACGGATCCCAAGATACATGAATTGGGAGACCCATTGTAGCTGCAGCATTATATCTGTGGCAGCCTGAGTGCCAGGGTCCATCAGGAGTATAGTAGAATTTTTCTCAATTCACTCTGAGACCCGAGAAGACCGCAAACTGATCTCTGAAAACCGCACAAAGGGATGGGCCTGGATCTCTCAAAAATAACAACGTCATCCACCTAAAGTGCTAGGCACTCTCTTATGGAGCCCATTTCCAATGCATCCACCTCAGAAGAGGAGCGCAGTGCCACCACCAGAGGCTAGATCATCAGGGAGAACAAAAAGGGAGACAGCAGGCATCCCTGACTTGTGCCCCTGCCAATATCAAAAAACTTAAATATGGAGGACACTATTTTTAAAGCCATCTTGGGTTTACTATATGTAGCCAGGAGATGGCTATTATGCCTGCAATCCAGAGTAATTGTTCTGTGTTTTAATGTGAGGTTAGCTCCCTCTAGTGTTTGCTGGACTCTATGTGTTATTTCCTTTTCTTGTGATAAGATTGAGAGCAAAGCATCATGGGATGTGTAGTTCAGAATGCTGAAGCTCCAATGCCAGCCGGACTGAGCCAGACTACAATTTCCAAAATGCTGAGTGGACAGAACAGACTGCTGGAAAAGGATATAAAAAGGGTTGGCACGGCCTAGATCAGTCTCTTGGGATGCCGTTTGACTCTGCCAGCAGGAGGTCTGTGTGACAGTGAGCTGCTGTTGATTTGTGGCTTACACAGCGGGGAGCCGGTCAGCTATAAGCAGAGGGACCTCTGCGGACAGCATCTCTTCTTCCCTGCAGCAGACCGGAGGGTGTTCCAGGTCATCCAGAGACACCTGCACTTCAGATTCTAGTGGCTGCAGCGTGGCACGGCAGGAGCCCTTTCCCAGAGCCAGGATACAGAGAGAGTTCCTGATAGAGTGCTCTTCATCATCTACAGTCGTTGCCAGCAGTATGTGAGTGGTGAGTGGACAAAGCTCACAAAGTTACAACAGAACAAGCCTAGCTGAAGACATCTGTATTTCAAGGAATACCCTTTTACATTTTGCTATCCTTTTCTCTCATCCACATTAATTGCATTGCACTTCATCTGAAGGGAGACAGACAATTTGAATATAATAGTTTGCATATAGTTTTCTTTATAATGTGCAAGGTTTAATGGCCTGTGGGTTGAGGAGGCAGAAGGGAGGAGCCTGATGCAGAAGATATTGTTTCAGCTTTATACCCTCCTGTTAACCTGTTCACATAGGTTTTTGTAATTGACTTAATATCTGTGTTAATTTACAGTTAAAGGAACTGTATCATTAAATTGCCTTTTCATAAGTCTAGATAAAGTATTTGTCTGTAAGGGTGTTTTCCTCTTATATGACAGTGTTGAGATATACTTATTTTTGTGTTCTCACTAATACAGTAAACATACTTGAACTGTTTCTTTAATACTGTGTGCATCTCTATTTATTAATACAGTTGGTAATATGACTGAACCCAGGGTGTCAGAGGTAATGGAGGATTTGCAGAGTCGAGTTAATCAGTGGGATACAGAGTTTATTAGCAGCCCTCATGGGGGTACCGCTACAATAGGTTTTCAATTTTTTTTTAATGGTCTCAAAAGGAATTAATCTAGCCAGCGAAACCTTTGGATAATTTCTGAAACTACAACCACTGTATTAGGAGACAGTAGATGTATTTGTTGAATAGAATGCTGTATACTAAAGATCAGATCCAAGGTTTTAACTTGTTCAATATCCTCCTAAATTAATAATGATAACATCAGGCTGAGGCCAACAGTTAAACAATCTTCCTCACTTAAAATGCAAGTCACCCCAACACATACCTCTCCGGCCACTCCATAAAACCTAAAATAATGCAGGATCCAGACACAAGTTGGATGAATAACTTATTGCAGATGCTCTCCTCTTAGCTAAAAAAAAGTGTCCGAGAATCCATGTTATATACGAATGACCTGCAAATATTAAACAAATTGGTTAGGAATTTGATCTCCATCTACATATCCCCTTAATATTTTCCTCCCTAAATCCTAGCTTGGCTGCTTCTGTAGCTGCTCCCATTCTGAAAGAATGTGAGAACAGTTTTATTTGTCCAAATGCAATGCTGATAAGCATCTCTTCAAGACACAATTAAACTGAAATCTAGTCAGGGGTGACCTATCGGTATGGATAAACAATAGTTCTTGAGTAATTGGTCTAATGAGCAAGTATTGTTGCAAAAGAAAAATAGGACATATAATAGAATTGGGGCAAGAGTTTAACAAAATCCATTGACCTCTGACTAAATGATAATTTTTACTTTTTGGAAGGAAGACTGTAAGTTGTCTATCCCTAATTACTATGTTCTTAATTTCAATAAATTTTTATTAGAATTAACCATGTGACAAAACATTTACAATGGAACTGCGCTCAGCGCAACGTGTTACCACATTTAAGGCAAACAAAATATATTTATAACTTTTACGTGGTCTGATCAAACATAATACATCCTTGCTGGTTTCGTTGCAATGATTCAATAAACATTTACAATCTTCCGTATTCACTATATAAGAATGTTGGTTTTACCCTCTATAGCTACACTTAGAGTCTTGGTTGGATGATAATATATTTTGGGTGGGTGGCCCCCGCCCCCGGCGCCCCCAAGGGGATCACACTGCGCCGAGGGGATGGCCCCCATCCCTACCAGGCTGGATTGTATGACTCCTATTCTTTCTGTAGCAGTGTTGTTTGGGTATATGAGTCTCGTGCTTATTGTATTATTTACCTTATTTTTTCTAGTTAGAAAGTCTATTATTAATAAAACATTGTCGGTTTTATTTGAGCCTAAAAAGCTTGTGTTTGTGACGTATTAACGTTTAGGGGGTTGTAAATGTATGTAGGGGGAAAGAAGGAAAGAGAAAAAGAGTAGGTGTAGATAGTAGGGGGGGGAAGGGGTAGGGGGGGGGCTACGCACGAGTCGTGGCTCTACCTTTTGGTGAGTTATGTTATCCTATTATCTGATAAATAAACAGATGTGATGGGTAGTGGAGGTGTCATGTGTTGTTCCATTTTTGATACCACTTAGTCCATGGTTCCCAAACTTGGTACCTGGCTGCGTAAGTGCCCTGTGTGGCTGCGAACATCAGTTCGTATGATATATGTAGGTTTGTAGTGCGAATTACTTCAGTAATGGTGGGTACCTCATCTTTTAGCCATTTCCTTGTGAGTTCTAATCTAGCACTATTAAGGATCTGTGTTGTGGTGTGTCTCATAGGATGGGGTATCAGTTCCATTTCTAGTGATAATAATGCCATACCTGGATTGGTGGGACAGTGAGATTTACTTATATCCCGAATTATGTGAAAGACTCTATGCCAGTATTTGCCTATTTTAGGGCATGCCCAGAGGATATGTGTGATGGTTCCTCTGTGTCCGCATTTTCTCCAACATAGTGGTGATGTATCTTGTTTAAATCCCGCCAAACGTGTGGGGGTCATATACCACCTAAGGAAGATTTTTTGGTATAGTTCCCACGAATTCGCACTTTTGGAGGCCTTGTAAATAGAGGAGATAGCTAGTTGCCATTGTTCAATAGTGTAAGATGCGTTCAGATCAATTTCCCATGTTCTCATAGTGGGAGATTTGGTGCATATCGCTTTCATATTAAGAAGGCCATAGAAAAGTGAGATACCTTTAATAGAGGATGTGGGATTTGTTAGATATAGGTATGCGTTCCAGGGAACTTTAGAGTTAACATCCGTGATGTATGATAGTAGGTGGGAAATTTGCATATATAAGAATTGGTCTTTAGGTTCTAGGTTATGTTCAACTTGTAATGCTCTAAAGGATTTTAGTGCGGGTCCTATGTATAAGTCTTCTATATTTCTGATCCCTTTATGTATCCAATGTTTGATGTGTAGATTCGGTATGATAAGTTCTAGGCTTGTGATAGGTATTGGCATAGTTTTGAGTGTTAGTTCCGAGTCTGGTAGCTGCAGAATGAGTTACCACGCTAGTAGGGAGGCTTCTATGGTTGGTGAAAGCTTAGGGGGGTACGGCATGTGTCTAGATACCAATAGTAGATCGGGGAGCCTATGGTTGGTTGATTGATATCTCTCCAAGGCTTGCCATCTTGTCTCGTGATTGCCAGGGAACCACGATTTCAATTGCGCTAGGACAGCTGCGTAGTAGTAGTCTTTTAGTAATACATGACCCACCCCCCCAGCTTTTTTGGACTTAATTAGTTTGTGGAATGCACATCTGGCTCTTTTTTTTTTGCCAGAGGAATCCATTGACCGCAGCTTGTGCGCGGGCAAAGAATCCACCCGGCACTGGAATAGGGAGGGTACGAAACAAATATATAAATTGGGGTAATAACATCATCTTGAAAGCTGCTAGGCGTCCTGACCAAGTGGTTTCAGTTTTAGATAGTGCTTGTAGTTTGGGAGGTAGATGGAGTAGGAATTGAGTGTAATTGGCTTCTACCAGCTTATTTGTGTCTGCTGTTAAGGTTACTCCTAAGTATTTTATGCCTTCGTCTGTCTATTTATATGGGAATTGTCTCTGGAGTCTATCTGATGTACATTTCTCCACTCCTAGTCCTAAGATGTATGATTTGTTGTCATTAACCTTATAGTAAGACACTTTATTAAACAGTTTCAGAGCTTCATGTGCCGCTGCAAGGGAGGAACCCACCTCCGTCAATATCATAATGATGTCATCTGCGAATAAACTTATAGAATGGACTTCCTGGCCAGTAGGGAAACCTGATATGTCAGGATGATTTCTGATGTATGTGGCTAGAGGTTCCATCAGTAAATTAAAGATCAGGGGGGAAAGCGGGCACCCCTGTCTGGTCCCATTTGAAATACTAAAGGGTTTGGAAAGAGAACCAGACATAAACACTTTGGCGGACGGGTCAGAATAGAGAGCCATTATGGTCGAAAGAATGGGGCCTGAAAAACCGAACTTTTCCAGTGTCTTGGCTAGGTAGAGCCAATGAATTCGGTCGAAGGCCTTCTCTGCGTCCAAAGTAAGGAGCAGAGAAGGTCTTCGTTGTTTTTTTGCCAGGTGTATTATATTGATCATGCGCCTTGTTGCGTCAGAAGTTTGTCTATTCTTGGTGAAACCTGTTTGATCAGGATGTATTAGTGTAGGTAATATATCTACTAGGCGGAAGGCAATGAGTTTAGCATAAACTTTCAGATCTATGTTTAGTAAAGAGATCGGCCTGAAATTGGAGGGGACAGTGGGTTCCTTCCCTGGCTTAGGCAGAGCGACTATTAGAGCTTCCAACATTTCTGGTGGGAAAGAGGCAGAGGCAGCTGCTTTTGCAAATACAGGAGCTAGGAAGGGGGTCAATATCTTTTTAAATTCTTTGTAGTATTCGCTACCAAACCCGTCTGGTCCCGGGGACTTGTTGAGGGGTAGTGAGTCAATTGTTTTTTGGATTTCAGCTTCAGAGAACGGGAGGTTCAGTGAATGAAGTTGTTGGGGCGACAATTTGGGCAGTGAGAGATTGCAAAGAAAGTCATTTATAACCCCTGGGTCTGGTTGGATTGTTGTTGTATCGTCTTTTAAGTTATACAAAGAGCCATAGTAGTGGCTGAACGCGTCTGCAATTTTTTGGGGGTGGAATTCTTTGTTGCCGGTGGTCGGGTGAATAATAAAGGGGATTTTGGATTTATACCTATAACCTTGTAGGGATTGGGCTAATAATTTCCCCGCTTTGTTACCATTAACATAATAATTCATTTTGAGCCGTTTAGTAGCTTTTTCAAATTTGTCTAGGAGGTGGAGTCTAAGTTCGTATCTAAGTTGTGATAATTTCTGCGAGGTATTCTGGTCATACTGCGCCTTGTTTTTAGATTCTAGTTCTGAGATTTGTTTCATAAGTTCTGTCGTTTTTTGTTGCCTCTGCCTCTTTGCCCTTGCCCCAATCTGTATGAACATTCCCCTTATGAACGCTTTATGAGCGTTCCATAGCATAATAGGACATTTTACAGAGTTAACATTATCATTAAAGAAGTTGGTTAGATGCTTTGCAATTTGAGCTTTGATTTCTGACTGTTGCAGCAGAAAAGTGTTCAGTCTCCATAATGGATTTGGTCTGGGGTAAGCTGCGTTGGCAAGAGTCAAGACAATGGAAGCATGGTCAGACCAAGTTATATTATTTATGCGGACATCCTTGGTGTTGAACAGGATTTGTTGGTCTACTATGGCAAGGTCTATTCTGGTGTATATTTTGTGGGGTGCTGAGAAAAAGGTGTAGTCTCTTTCAGTTCCGTGAATACACCTCCAGGCATCATATACCGCGTGCTTCTGCATAAGTGGGTTCAATGAGGGGGGGCTGCGTAGAGGGGTGGACGTTGAGTCCATCTCTGGATCTGGGGTGAGGTTGAAGTCTCCACAGAGGATTAAAGGGCCCTCCTGACATTTCCTGATTTTCCCCAGCAATTTGTTGAAGAAGTGCACTTGGCGCTTGTTAGGGGAATAGGCTGTTGCTATCGTGTAAGGTGCAGAGTTGATTGTACAAACCAAAATTAAGTATCTGCCCGATACATCACGAATCTCTCTGTTGAGCTGAAACGCTACTGTGTCACGTACAGCTATTAGCACCCCTTTGGTTTTGGAGTCTGCGTTGGCCGTGTAGACAAAGGGAAAGCTTCTGTGTGCACATTTCGGTGGTGCTGTTTTGCAAAAGTGTGTCTCTTGGGCGCACAGAATATCTCCTTGGTGAAGTAAAGCCTCTTGCCACAAGGACTTGCGTTTCATGGGGTGGTTGAGTCCCTTGGCATTGATAGAAACTATGTTAATAGCCATTATTCATGTATAGAGTAAGTCATGAGATGAAGTTGCACCTCAGCTCAACACTTGGTCTATAGGGTGTATTTGTTTCAATAGTGTTGTGTGGGTGGTGCGACTTACTTGAATGTCTCGTTGTAATCGAGTTGATGCACGGTTGGTTTGTGTGTTGCGGTACTGCTGATGGCGGTGGAGGCGTCCTGTTGAACTCTAGGAATTCTCCGTATGCCCGGTGATGCGTCAGCCACGGCTCGTGCGCAGGTGCGGAGAGTTGGGGGGGGTGGAGAGGAAAAAAGAGAGCATTGGGAACAAGAAAAACATAGAGAATAAAAAGTAAAGACAGTTCAATGAACGGCATGGTTGCAAGCTCCTGGGTGCAACCTAACTGGGGGGTAATAATACCCAATGGCAGCTTGTCGCTACGTAACATTATTGGGGGTTAAGTTCTGTCCTAGCGACCATAATGGTCAGGGACTTGTTGTGTTTGCTTGTCATCCCTCTGCTTCATTTTAAGAATGGGAGGTATTGTTTTTGGGTGTAACTGGTTTCCATTCCTGGGTGAGTCTGCGGGGGTTGCTGGATACATCATGGTCTTCTTGGTTGTCTGGTAGTATGTCCCATTCTTTCAGAAGGGCGATTCCTTTCTCTAAGGAGGTCACTGTGTAAGTGCGGTTACCTCTGGTCACTGTCAGTTTTGTGGGGTATCCCCACCTGTATATTATTTTATGATTTCTTAGCACTTTAGTCACTGTGTTCAGGTTTTTGCGTTTTTGCAGTGTATACTGTGACAAGTCTGCAAAGAATTGGAGATTCTGGCACTCCGCTGGGATCTGCTCTTGCCTTCTCATAATAGACATGAGTCGTTCCTTTATGTGGAAGAAGTGAAGTCGGAGTATCACATCTCTGGGGATTTGGTCCGACAGGTGTGTGGGTTTGGGTAGTCGATGGATTCTGTCGATCGTGACATCTAAATCTGTGAGGGTAGGTATGAGGGCTTTAAAAATGGCGGTAGCATGTGCAGCCAGGTCAGGTTGTGCTACAGTTTCAGGAATCCCTCTTACTTTTAGATTGTTCCTTCTGGACCTGTCCTCTAAATCTGCCATTTTAGCTTTGATCCATTCAGAGTCAGCTTCATTTTCCTCATGAGCATCTACCAGCTCGTTAATGGCGGAGGCATATTCTCCCATCTTGGTTTCTATGTGGTCCACCCTGTTTCCCACCTCCTGTATATCTCTGTTAATTCGGTGCATGTAGCCTGCCATATCTGATTGCAGGGAGCTCCTTAATGACAGGAGCATATCTTTTAACACAGTGTCCATGACTGGCATATTTTGTGTGGGGAAGGATTCTATAGATTCCGGGAGCTCCCTGGTGTCTTCCCCAGAGTCTGAGGTCGGGCTCCCTGCTCTGTCTAATCCTCCAGCATCGAGCCTGGGTTTGGTCTTGGCCGGGCTGCAGGTAGATGGGGTGGATGGGTAATGTCTCCTATCGTCTGGGGAATCGCTCATTTGCAGTCTGTTACCTTTGGATGAGGTCCGTTGGTGCCTCGAGGCGTCCGGGGATGAGTAGGCCTCAGCGCCATCTTGGTTTTCCGCCTTGCCGCTCGTGGGGTAAAAGTCCGTCAAACGCTGGAGTTTACGGTCCTGCTTCCTCTTACCAGACATCCTCGGTATGAGGTAGTGCTACGCCCGTGGGGTATATCGGTTTGTGTGTCTCGGGTGAGTGCTTTACAGCCGCTGGTGTCCCTGAGTTCGCCGGAGCTCCTCTACCACACGTCCATCCGGCTCGCTCGCTAGGCCATGCCCCAATTACTATGTTCTTAAGCTGCATTCCATCGCTATCATTCTTTGAAGCGACCACCACCTCAGTTATTTGAAATGCTGCAAAAAAACATTCCTGAAAACACTGCTCTTAACATAGAAGACTCATAAGCAGAAAAACAAACTGCTTGGGTGATAACACGCAACTTTCTTAAAATCTCAGGAGAAAGGGGTGCTCTGTTGTCAAGGGAGAAGTTAGCCTTTTTTAAACCCTTCATGGCCTGTTTGATTGAAAAGAAAATTAAACACAACTGTAAAGAATGTAATCTAAGGAAGAAAAATTCCAGCTAAAATCTTATTAATATGAGACCAAGAGTAACTTTTGGCCATCAAACTATTAGGAAAAAGCAATACAATTTGTTCTGAAAAAGAAGAAAGATCCACATTATTAGCTCTTAAAAAGGACAGCCATAACATCTAGGAAGACACGTAGCTCAGCCAAGTAGATTTAGTTATAGATCGCTGTATGTTAGCAGACACTATATCAGCTCCAACAAATGTTGAGGGCATGGTACTCCAGATAAATCTGCATCTGGCATCAGGGAAAATAATCAATCCATCTGGAAGCGAGAAAGAAAATCTGCCAACAAATTCTATTTTTCTGGAACATAACAAACTTTTATCGAAATGTTTAATGACAGACATTTAAAAGCTAAATATCTCAAAAGCTTAATAACTGGGTTGGATTTGGATGAAGGACAATTAATTGCAAATAACACTCCCTTGTAAATCTAACCCCCTGTCCAATTTAGATCTTGTAAGAATATGATATGCCAGTCTTGGTTTAGTTTTTCGCCAAACAAATTCAGTAAAAATACACCTTACATTATCAAAAAAATACTTTGGGAGTTGAATGGGAATCATCTGCATAATAAATAGGGCTTTGAGCACCCCCATCTTTAAAGTATTACCTCTTTCTAGCCAGGAGAGGGTAGCTCTGTCCCAGTCTGCCTTTATATAGCTTTGACAGGTCTGCCATCAAACTAATTCCCAAATATTTAATACGTCTTTCATTCCATATGAAAGAAAAAGACAGCTTAAAAGAATCCTTTATAGTTTGAGGTATGTATAACTGCAAAATTTCATATTTGTTATAATCTATTTTGAAATTTGACACAACCCCAAAATTCTTTTAGGTCCGCCATTAAATTAGGTAATGTTATCAAAGGTTCAGATATAAAAAAAACAAGTATCATCTAAATAAGCGGAGAATTTTTGCTCTGCAGGGCCCACTTTAAAACCATGGATATTGTGGTTTTCTCTTATTTTACAACAGTAACAGTGCCTCCATGACCAATGCAAACAGAAGGGGTGACAAAGAGCACCCCTGCCGAGTCCCGTTCTTTATCTCAAAGGAGGAGAAAAGGACACCATTAACCTTCACCCTAGCTGAGGGTTTCCTATACAGAGCCATAACACAGCCTAACATTCTTGGCCTCAAGCCCACGACGGCTAGGACCTCCTCAAGGAATGCCCAGTCTACCCTATTGAATGCTTTCTCTGCATCTGTAGATAGGAGTAGACTGAGCATTTGCGTTTTTTGCTGGGTATGCCCAGTAAATCAAATTCAGGGCTCTTACTGAGTTATCTCTGGCTTCCCTGCCCTTGACAAACCCGGTCTGATCACGGTCTATCAAGGATGGTAAATAAGGCTGCAATCTAGAAGCCAGTACCTTTTCTAATATTTTGATATCTAAATTTAAAAGAGCTATTGGGTGATAACTCGTACATAGTGTAGGGTCCCTTCCCTCTTTAGGGATTACTGTTACATAGGCCATAGGGGCCTCTGGAAAGATGTCATTATATTTAGTCAGTGAATTAAAATAATTTTGCATATGTGGGAGTAGAAGCTGTGAAAATTTCCCATAATATATACTATTAAATCCATCTGGACTATTCCCCTTAGGTAAGTTCATAATAATATTCTCTATTTCCTCCTGAGCAATTGGTTCCTTACAGGAAGCGACTAGTTCAGGAGAAAGTTTGGGATATTTTATCTCTGCTAAGTAGTTCTTGATCCTCTCTCTGTTTTAAAGAAGCATGCAACAATCTATCTGCATATAAGCAATGGAGCTTGCCATAAAATTCCTGGAACAGCCTAGCTATTTCCGATGATTGAAATACCTGTTTTCCATCCTGGGACTCACGCCTTTGTACATGGCACTTCTTCTTTCTCTTTCTCAATACGTTAGCCAGCATTTTCCCCGGTTTGCTGCCCTGTTCATTAAACCTATAAGCCCAGAATCTTATTTTTTTCTTAACCTGCTAGTCCAGGAACACAGACAATCTATCACGTGCCTCATAGAGACGATTCTTGATTCCAGAAGATTATATAAGCGTTTATGTAAGTTTTCCAAATATTGTATATCTAAAAGTAAGCACAGCATTTTCTCAGATTTTTGCCTCTTGAGCTTCGAGCCCTGTGAAATCAGAACTCCTCTAATATCTGCTTTGTGCCCTTCCCATATTACATTTTGGGAGACTATTATTTATCTCAAAATATATATTAATTTCTTCGGTGACTGCTGCTAAGGCCATAGGGTCTTCCAAAATGTTGTTGTTCATGCACCAGGTCCATTCCCTCACCATCCCATTGAGAGGTCTAATAGTAATTGAGACCTGAGCATGATCTGACAATGTAATATGTTCGATAACTGCTCCCTCTAATAAATCTAAGTAAAACTGATCCATCCATAACAGATGAATTCTAGAATACACCTTATGGACCTTAGAATAATAACTAGTCCTTTATAGATGCATTAAGCATCCTCCAGCAGTCAATTAAGTCATTTGACTGCATAGTCTTAGGAAAGTGCATTGAGGCCCTCTTGGATAGTACCGACCTTCCAGTTGATATGTCCAGCTCTGGGTTGGGGCTTAAATTAAAGTCTCCCCCCAGAACGAGGATGCCCTTCTGGAAGGATTTCCTGTGCTAATGGAATACCAAAATAAGAGAAAATATCAGTGCAAATATTAAGCATATTAATGCAATCATCTGAATCAGCAGGACCCAAAAATAATAATAATACAAAAACATTTTACTACTGGGTGAGAAACTGCACAAAAAGTGCATTCATGTCTATATGTGCTTGAATGCATCCATTTGCATTGGTTGTCATTGTACGCAAAGCATACTCTCTTTCTAGAACTTGTACCCAATGGGGGCAGGCCGGCTTTTTAAATCAATGCGGCCAGTGGCAGGTGACGTGCTGTAGCTTTGGGGCTGAATGTGCCTCCTCTTATCACGCCCAGCATACAGAGCTTCACCTCTCCCTCTCTTTTCCTGCCGCTGGCCAAGATCTGGATCCACCACTGAGGGATCTCCTTCCTCTTCCTGCCAGAGAGTATCTTCATTTTGTCGCTGTTCCGCTCTCTTCTCCCCAGGGGCTTTAGCTATGCTGTTGAGTTCTTCATCTTTCCCCTGCGCCTCCGCTTCGGAGGGTAAGGACAGGCACCTCTTCAGCCAGTTTTCATCTTCAACTCCTGCCCATTCCAAAAGCTGGTGGATCAAGGTCTTCATGTCGCCAGATGGATTAACAAGGACAATGTATTATAGCCCTTTTTGCCTAGCGCTGTCCTGTTAATCCCTTCTGGTGACTGGCAAAAACCTTTGTCCTGAGCCCGTTTTTATAGGGGTCCACAAGAATTCCAGAACCTTCCAGGGGGTCAGATGACCTTTTCTGACCAATCCTGAATGATCCCCCTGGATTCTGGAATGTTCTTGGGGATCTGCTGACCTCACTGGCCTATCATAACTTCCCTACTATTTCTACTACTTTTCTACTATTTCTACTACTAAGCTCTTTTGGCTGGGCTTCTCCTATGGATCACAGAAGTGCAATTTGTTTTTAACTCCTGTGACCCGTTTTAAGCAGAGAGCAGGCTGAAGTCTGCTCACATCACAGAAATCAGTCCCAGCCTCTCGGGGTGCCGCTGAGAAAAAATTGTGCCCTGTGTCAGAAAGATGACTCAGTGCAAAGTCTGAAAGAGTCTCCCTACGCGATTCACGGGGTGACACGCTTCATCAGGACCTCGGATTATAATACAAATTATATATATGCTGTAATTATTATGAAGTGTTATCAACAGTGTTAACTAATAATATCAAAAGCTCCTATTCAATAAAAAAAGATTAATAGTTTGCAAAGTTTATCCATTAGATCATATTAAAGCCTGTTAAATGAGCTGCAACAAATCATGGGGAGGGAGAGAAAGAGGCAGAGGACAGATTACTAGGGTAACGTGCACATATAAACTATATTGTAAACTATATTTAAATTTTGAATACATAGTAGGCATAAAAAGATTGCAAGTGAGTATTGGGAACTTCACCTGTAAAATGTTAGCGACCGGTTTGATGGAGGTTTAGCATGGGGAGCCCATGGGGATTAGCTTTGCATCCTCACAGCTGGGATGGGTTTTTCTATTTACTGATGGCAGCTTGGATAGTTGAGATGGAATTAACAACTAAATAAAAAAATAGGCTGAATTTTAAAAAAGTCTACAAGAGGTGGGGGTGGGAAGGGGAGGGGAGAGAGGGTAGAGGAAAGAAAGGGAAGGGAGAAGAAAGGGAGAAAAGAAGAGGAAAGGGGGAGGGGAGAAGGGGGGAAATGGGGAAGGAGGAGGGGAGAGAAAGAGAGAGGGGGAGAAAGAGAGGGGGGAGGAGAGAGCGGAGAGGGAAAAAAAGGGAAAGAGAAGGAAAGAAAGTAGGTAAGGAAGAAAAGAAAGAAGGGAAAAGTAAAAAGGGAGGTGGGGAGGGAAGTAGAGGCGGAGGAAAGAGAAGGGGATGGTGGGGGGGGGGGGCGGAGGGAAGGGGGAACTGGGTGAGTTATATGGTAAGGGGATAGGTTGGGAAACCTTACCTTAAAAATCATGGATATCAAAGCAAACACCCCAGGGGGAAAGGAAATGGGAAGGTAGATATAACCACTTAGAAGAATGTTTGCTGGTTGTTTCAAAGTTGATGAATCCTTAAATGGATTTATATAAAGATCCATAGTAGGCTAGTCAATATAAGCAGATACAAAAGATAGATATACTGTAAAAGGTCAAGGGGTAAAATACTGATCGCTAACATATTACAGATAAAGTTCAAGTGAAGGCTTTATTATGATCTAATGGGTAAATTTCTCAAATTATAAAACTTTAATTAAAATGAGATTTGATATTATATTATTAGTCAACACTGTTGCAATATTCAATGTAAACTTTTTCAATATTCATAATAATTTTTGTTAATAATATGTTTGTGTATCATTACAGTATATACATTGATTGTACTATAATTTGAGACCCTGATGAAGCAGGTCATCCCGCAAAACGTGTAGGCAGACTCTTCGGATTTCTCAGCCAGGATAACAACATCCTGGGCAACCTAACTGTAACTGTGATTTTAACCTGTTCTATCTTAAATGTTTTAACCCAACTACTTGTATGTGTAGAATAAATGATGATGCCCTCTGACTAAGGTATTAACGGAAACCCGTCAGGGCACAGCTACGCAGCACCCTAGGTTGTTCTGAGACCCATCTTGCCTTCCCGGGAACACCGCAGGAGCGGTGTCAGGTCAGATGAGTCCATGCGACCGGCACTTTTTTATGTATATGCCTGTTTAATAAGGATAACATTGTGAGTGTTTTATCGTGAGATAATTTTTAAAGGAATAAA
Organism: Lithobates sylvaticus; assembly: GCA_028564925.1. Classification (NCBI taxonomy): domain Eukaryota; kingdom Metazoa; phylum Chordata; class Amphibia; order Anura; family Ranidae; genus Lithobates; species Lithobates sylvaticus. Next base: position 307,206,813 of record CM053029.1, read on the forward strand.
ATTGAGTTATACAGGATTACGCTATGTTGGCTTTTTATCTGGTTGAGTCCAATTTAGATAAGCAAGTCTGAGCAATCTGGTATCAATCTATGGTGGATCTGATAAGCGTGTGAACCAGCTGAGTCTGGTAAGTAGGACATCTATAAGAATTGGCACACGCGGAGTCTGGTAAGTAGGACATCTATAAGAATTGGCACACGGGGTGTGGTGAAAGGATTTTTCCACGCAACAGTCACCATTTTACAGGATTTTAATGCGGTCTTATGTCTAGCACAAGTCACTTTGGCACTTTAATGAATTTTCTATATGGGACCTCCTATATCAATTGAAAGATTTTCACTTACAATTATAATCAGTCTGCTGTTGCGGACACTGGACTATGATATATAAACATTGAATGATATTAATATTTCTTTTTTCAAGTGCTGCTAGTGTTTATGACAAAGTAATTTTTATTTTTTCTGTGACACAATTTTATGTGTAGAATAAAGTTTGTGTATATTTTTACTTTTACAATCTCCTTAGTTTGTGCATTTATTAGACCCTACAAGGTACATGTAAATTCCCACTCGATTTTGTTCTAGACTGGTATATACTTTACATTGTAGCTAAGTGTAATTTCTTCAGTGTTGTCACATGAAAAGATATATAATAAAATATTTACAAAAAATGTAAGGGGTGTACTCACTTTTGTCAGTTTTGCTTTTCCAACATTGTCTGCCATTCTTTTTTGCCATTAATACAACTTGGTCATCTATTTTTACAACTGTGTGTGCATATTTGTCTTGTGTGGCTCCCGGGAGATCCTCCAGCCAAGGTAATTTGGGGATTCAGTTGGAGTGGGGCTCTGTATTAGCCAGAAAGGAACAGATATGAATATACCAGTGGTTCCTTTTGGAACATGTGCATGAAGGTGCCATACACACACACCTGACTCCTGGGTGCCTAGGCTTACATTTCTTTCCTGGGTGGCTGGGAGCTCTATGGATGTATGTCAGGATGGAAAATAGCTGCTGCACTAGCACCAAATCTGTCTGATATCAGAGTCACTCCACATTTTGTGTCCAGTATATCCTTGAACCCAGGAAGGGGGGAGTCTTAGGTAAAAATACTTATATGGTGGTGCATCATAGAATGTTGATTCAAGAAGTTAGTTTTTTTTTTGGATCAAAAAGGCTTTTTCTTCCCTGCTAAAGCACATTAGACAATGGTTTTAAGGGGTTTCTGCTTGTTTGGAGTTTTTCTCATTAAATTTGATGGACATATCTTTTTATCTTGATTATTTGTTTCTACAAACAACGTCCCCATATATCCCTGTTATAGCATCACATCTTCTTTACATGGGAAAAGTCAAAATTAGAGTCTCAGCATCACTGTACAGGAAAAATCATGCTGAATAATGGAACTGCAAGTGGAAAAAAAAAGTTAATTATAGGTGTGGGTGATTGAAGTGGAATGAAGCAATAAAGGTCCCAATAGGTGTAGGTAGAAAGGCTACTTTAACTATTATATGCAGTACCAGTACATAGTATTCAAAGGACAGGAGACTAATTACCATTATTGGTATAAAGGAAGATAGTGTCTAGGCTGTTATCTCCACATGTAGTCCACCTACATCCAGTAATTATGAAGTTCGCAGACAATTTCAAGTGAACAAATACATGTTAATACATTTTTCTCCAATCTATAAGTTTAGAGATAAAGCATTAACAACATCAACCACAAATGCAACAGTGATTTAAGACAACAGCATAAACAAATCCCATGGAATATACTGTACTAAATTCAATATAGCATCTCTATTATTATACATAATGTGATCTTTCTTAAAAAAACAGGGTATGCCTGCTATTACAGGCATACCCCACTTTTAAGTACACAATGGTGTTTATTTTCTAAAGCTGGAAAGTGCAAAATCAGGCTCACTTCTGCATAGAAACCGATGAGCTTCTAACCCCAGCTTGTTCAATTAAGCTTTGGCAATAAAACCTGGAAGCTTATTGGTTTCTATGTAGAAGTGAGCCTGATGTATCACTTTCCAGCTTTAGTAAATAAACCCCATTGTGTACTTAAAAGTGGGGTATGCCTGTACTTAAATATCTGGAGTCTAACCCAGTGCAAAATATGAAGAAAGAGACATTGGGGTTGATTTACTAAAACATGCACAGAAGCATCAGATTTTCCACTCTCCAGTTTTAGTAAATCACCCCCACTGCCTTTTATTCGTTCTCTCCCATAGACTTCTATGCAGAGTGCTGAGACTCTTGGGAGTTGTAGATTAAGATAGCAGCCATGTAATGGGACAAATAGACTCCTTACACTAAAGATCCCAATTTGCACTGTGCAGGAGTAGAGATGATTTTTATTAAACTGCCTGGGAAAGTTTTTCCTCTTGGCACCAAGGGAGGTAGAGAGAGCACCTCTGTCTGGATATTTGCCTACCAGCACTTGGGGGAAGTGCAACAACTCCCACATCATATTTGCACCGCTGCCGCAAAGAGAATGGAGTGTCCACTCTGCTTCCCACCACTGATCACTGGAAGCTTTCGGAGTGAGACTGTATGGGACCCCCTTTCTACAGCAAGAGATAACTGCTGCATCCCTGGTACTGGTGAGAGGGCTATTTGCCCATTGCTTATACTTCAGGCAGGGACTGAGCCACTGAGAGCAGGACACCAAATGTACTCAATCCATATCACCCCCATACTGCACTCTATACCACACTTTTTCCAAACCTAGACTGTATTATACTGAAACTACCTCCTCTGAACATATAGTTACATAGGTACATAGTAGGTAAGGTTGTATAAAGACACCAGTCAATCCAGTTCAACCTGTGTTGGTGTGTGTTTGTGTAGATAATAAGTTCCCATATTTCTGTATATTGTGTTAGCTAATGCCACGTACACATGATCGGACTATTCGGCCTGACTATCCGACGGACTTAATCCGCCGGACTTTCCGAATGAGCTGACTTGCCAACACAGAAGACCCCCGGACGGCGATGAAGGAGAAAGCTGTGCTCCTCCGCTAGTAAAAGAGCAGGAGATAGCGGAGGAGTCCAGCAAGAAGACCCCAGAAGACGGAAGAAGAGAAGACCCCGGAGCTGTCTAATAAAGTATTTTAAAAACCTGTGTTGTGTTTTTTATGTACACTTTTTTCCCCCAGGTGAATGGGTAGAGGTATTATTACTTATTAAAGGGGGCTCCTGGATTCCGATAAGCCCCCTGCCTGCAGACCCCGACAACCAACGGTCAGGGTTGTTGGAAAGAGGCCCTTGTCCTCATCAACATGGGGACAAGGTGCTTTGGGGTAGGGGGCCCCCCCTTCCCCAAAGCACCCCCCCCATGTTGAGGGCACACGGCTCGCTCTTCCCCACCTCCTTTCCTGACCAGCCGGGCTGCATGCTCAGATAAGGGTCTGATATGGATTTGGGGGGACCCCCACGCTGTTTTTTCGGCATAGGGATTCCCCTTTAAATCCATACCAGGTGACGAGGCTAGCAAGGTGTCAATCTCGCCGATCGAGGCGGCGACATTGACTTCCTTCGCTAGTCACATTTACCTGAAGTCACGTTTTAAATGAACGGACTTTACTCCGTGTGTGGGCAAGTCCGTTCATTTCAAAAGTCCAGCGGACTAGCACACAGACGGCTGGATTGTCCACCGGACTGGCGAGTCTGGCGAATAAATTTGAGCCAAAACTTCTTTCTAAGTCCGCCGGACTTTTGGGAAGAAAAAGTCTGCCGAAGCCCACACACGGGCGGATTGTCCGGCGGACTCTGGTCGGGCGGATTCGCTGGATAGTCCGATCGTGTGTACGCGGCATAAGATGCACGTCCAAGAGTCTTTTTCACCATCTGTGGTGTCAGCAGGAAGTATTGATAGTTTTAAAAGAGTTCCACATCCTTACGGCCCTGACAGTGAAAAAAACACCTAAGCAGCTTAAAATGAAACCGCTTTTCTTCCAGTCTCGTGTGCCCCTGTGTCTTCTTACACTCTCTGAGACTGAATAGTTTCATACTTACGCTGGAGTCACCTTTGAGATATTTGTATATCACTATTATATCTCCTCTCAAGTGTCTCTTCTCCAGGGACAATACATTTAGTGCTTGTAGTCGTTCCTCTTAATTGAGGTCCTAAAGTTCCCATATTCATTTTGTTGCCCTTCTCTGGACTCTCTCCAGCTCCAGCACATTTTTTCTGAGTATTGGTGACCAGAACTGGGCTGTTACTCCAGATGTGGCTGAACCAGAGTTTTATAAAGTAGCAGGATTATCATTTTATCTTTGGAGTAAAGCCCCTATTTCATATTCTGATGGCTTTGCTTGCTAAAGATTGGCATTGCATGCTATTTCTCAGTCTGTCTTCTATTAGGACCCCCAGCTCTTTCTTCATCCTGTAATCCCCCAGGGGAACCACATCTACTTTGCACCTGTGCCGAGACTATACTGTACTTATACCGCATGCAGGTTAACTGGGGCTGTCGTTAAGTGCACCGATGCTCTCAAAAGGGCCCCAATGATATTTTTGCTTTCAATGTTATATTCGCAGCCATACCACACATGTGTAATGCGACCATGGTTTACATATGCATGCTCATCCTGAGTGTGCATTTGTGGGTGTGTGCAGGGCAACATGGGGTACAGGGAAGATTGAGGCATGGATATGCCTCGGTCTTCCTCCACTCTCCCTCCTAAAGTTGCCAGTTGTGGTCCCGGGCTCCCCAGAAGAGATGGAGAGCCCGGAAACTATGAGGGAGGGGAGACACCACCGGGGTGGGACACCGCACCACCTGCACTTTGAAAGTGATCTGCGGCTATACAGCTGCAGGATCACTTTAATTTTTAAGCCAGGAGCTGACTAAACAAAACAGGCACAGACTGATGGCTACTACTGCAGCCATCCACTTGAGCTTAATGGTCTAGCTGAACTAGTTAAAAATCTGAATCCCCAGTAAGTGGCTAGGGATTCAGATTTTTCCATCCCTCCTATCCTGGCGCCCCAAAGCAGCTTCCCAAGCAGCCTTTTGATGGCTTTGGCCGTGGGTACTAAGTATTATTTCAATGAATTCCTGTGATATTGTATGTTTGTACACTCCTGGTGTGTCAGAGGGGCGGAGGTTCTTGAGAAGTTTGAGGCAAAGAGCAGAGGGTTCATCTTATCCAGTGGTTCCTAGAGGGTAGCGCTACACAATAATGATGGAGGGCCTTTCTTAAAGGAGTTGTAAAGGCAAAAGGTTTTTGATCTTAATGCATTCTATGCATTAAGGTAAAAAGCCTTCTGTGTGCAGCAGCTGCACCAGCACTCCCGAATACTTACCTGAGCCCCATCTCTGTCCAGCGATGTTCACAAATGTCCTCCGAGACTCTCCATACTGATTGACTTTGACAGCAGCGGGATTCAATGGCACCACTGCTGTGTCTCAGCCAGTCAGCCAATCAGGAGAGAGAGAGGGCGGGACAGGGCCAGGCCACAGCACCGTGTCTGAATTGACACACGGAGCTGTGACTCGGCTCGGGTGACCCCATAGCAAGCTTCTTGCTGTGGGGGCACTCAACAAGAGGGAGGGGCCAGAGGCAGCAAAGAGGGACCCAAAAAGAGGAGGATCTGGGCTGCTCTGTGTAAAACCAACTGCACGGGGTAGGTAAGTTTGTTATTTTTATTGAAAAAAAAAAGAGATTTTACAATCATTTTAAACAAATATTGTTTTTGCAACAAGAAGGATGTTTTGATTGTATTAAGTTTTTCACATCAGAATGCCCTTGATTACCTAGTATCACACAGCACCCATGCCAAGACAATTCTGCTTACATGGCATTGTTCTGTCTGTTGTGACCTGATAGCTCCTTTGTTGGTAGCACCTTCCAGAGACTAATATTTAAGTTCCATTTTTAAGTTCCAGTAAGACCCCTTTCACACTGGGGCCGCGTTAGTGCTAAAGCACCACTCGTTTTAACCCCAAAGAAGTGGTTAAACTCCTGTGTTGCGGCGCTTCTGAATTGCTTTCCAGTCTCTTCGCAAGTGCTGCCCATGCATTGTAATGGGCAGGGCATTGTATACCATGCTTCCAAACCCCCCCCAAAGATCCTGCCGGCAGGACTTTTCCGAACGTCCCACAAGCGCACCGCCCAGGTGTAAAAGCACCCATTGTAATGAATGGGAGGCAGTTTTCAGGCACTTTACAGGCACTATTTCTAGCACTAAAATGCCTGAAAACAGTCTCAGTGTAAAAGGGATCTAAAATATTCCTCCTGGAGAGAACGCCTCAAAAAGCAGCATTCTAGAAGAGTAACAACTTCTCCAAAAATACTTTTTAAAATTTTATATTTTATTATTACTATCCTAATAGATAACAATAGCAACTTTATTGAGCTATTGTGTGGCCCTCTGGATATGTCAGGCGCCTGACTTGAGGCCGCCTATATGTACTAATTGACAACCACTGTTTTAGAGACTTCAGTATTTATTTTTCTTGTGGATGCCTATTTGCAAGGGTCCTTGTAGGAGCTCCGGTATCTCTATCGCATATATTGTGGGATAGGCTGTGCAGCACAGACCCATTTTAACAAAGTGGGACAATATGTAAACTTAGTTATACTAATATAAAACAAGTAAGTATTACAATTAATTATACTGGTGCGGGGGGGGGGGGGGTTACCAAAGACATTTATATAACATCCCGAAAATGGAAAAAAAATGTAGAAAATTATCACACACACCGCTAGCACCAGAACATATAGGATGTTGTTCATCCTTTATGATTGCAATAGTAGATTGCAGAAGTACATAAAAAAATAATGAACAGTGTAAAAAAAAAAATGAAATAAAATAGACAATAAAATAATAAAACATATTTTTAATGCACCCTCGTTCCCCCATGCTCACACGCAAATGCGAAAGAAAAAGTAGGACCCGCACGCATATGTGAACAGTGATCACATTCTAGTGCCACACCTCCTGTGTAATTCTAAACTGGTAGCCTGTAAAGGCTTTTAAAGTGCCACCTATGGATAATTTAATGTACCATAGTTTATCGCCATTCCACAGGCAATCACAGTTTTAATACTTGACATGCTATTTACTTGGCGCAACACCATCTTTTATATTTTGCCCAAAAATTCTGCAATATATTATATTTGTGTGCTATATATGTGTTTTAAAATTAACTTTTTAAAAATGGCTACGCAAAAATTGTGTGATATAGCAAAAAACACTATATTTATTCTTCAGGGCCTCTGCTTAAAAATATATATTATGTTTAGGGGCTAGGAAAAAATGCAGATTTTTACATGTATGTAAGATATGTCAGAATTGGCCTGGACAGGTGGTTAAAAAAAAGCAAAGATAATAAAACACCTTAAAGTGATTACATTTTTGTGCAATGATACAGAGCGGTCCCTTACCTGACCTGCTGTCCACTCCTCCCTCCTCCAGGTGCCTCCTTAGCAAGCTGTGAGCTAGATTAGCACCCATGTGTGTACACTCCCAAGCCAGGCTGTGTGCACACCACGTGCTGTTAAGCCATGCCCAATGTCTTCTGTGAGACCGGGAAGTAAGAGGAGTGGCACTGCAGCTGGGACAGCGCTGGACCGGTGAGAGGTGCAGGGTAAGAGTTTAGGGATGTGGATGGTGGGATGGGGTAGAACTAATAGTGGGGCAGATAGGGAATGCATTAAGGTTAAAAAAAAAAAATGTAATTAATTACTCGTCCCCTTTTCTGGCACTTTTTGTTTACATGTAAAGCAACAAGCAGAGGCCTTAGAGAGTAAATTGGTGGGTGTTGCAATTTTTTCTGTCACATAGTATTTGTGCAGCGGTTTTTCTAATGCAATTTTCTTTTTGAAGAAATACACTTTTTTGAATTTTAATGCAAAAAAACAATATACAACCCAATTTTTTGGTAAAAAAAAAAATAAAAGATGATGTAATGCCAAGTAAATAGATAGCAAACATGTCATGCTTTCAAATTGCACATGCCCATGCAAAGGTGACAAACACGTAAATTTTACTATTCAAAGGCGACATTTAAAAACCTTTACAGGTTACCACTTTAGATTTACACATTGAGTCTGGTGCTAGTATTAGTGCCTATGATCTGACATTTGCAGTTATCCCTCACGTGTGGGATGATCGCTGTTTGCGTGAATGCAAAAAAAGACGCGTGCATTCGCCTTTGCACGTGAGCATGGGGGACAGGGCACTTTTTTTTTATTATTATTTATTTATTTTATTTTTACACTGTCACTTTAATTTTTTATTTATTTTTTGATCAATTTAATTGCTGTCACAAGGAGTGTAAACAACACTTGTGACAACAATAGATATAAGACAGGTACTCTTTATGGAGAGATCTAGGTCTATTAGAACCCAGATTCCTCATCTGCCATTAAAAGCATTTGCTCACACCAAGATCAATATGATCAAATGCTTTTCATTTTTTTAAATGGCACCATTTACTTCTGGGGAGACCGGAAGTGATTTAAGCTCATTGCTTCCATGTTCCTATCATAGAGGCGATCAAAGCCATTCTGGTCTTTGATCGCCTCTATGATGACCCGGTGAAAGGGCTGTTTTTTTTGGGACTCCAGTTGGAACAGAAGATCCCGGTAAAGCCGTAGAAGGTGGCAGGAGGGGGAATGTCCCTTCTCACTCCTTGTAAAAGCAATCCAGATGGTAGTTAACTGCTAAGAGACAGTTGACCATTGGCCCAAAAAAAACGGTATCTGGATGATCATACCAGTATAACCACTTGAAGTCTGGCGACGTATGTCGCTGGTCGGTAGAGCCACTTAAAAGTTTTTATAGAAAGTAAAAAGAGGGGGTTTAACGGGCATTAAGGAGGCATTGTCACTCTTCTCATCTCCTTTTTAACCCCTAAAAGCCTGCACTGCATTGCCTGTGTTTGTGGGGTGACCCCCATTCACTTGAACTTGACAAGAGGATAATCTTGCATAGTAATGCAAAGAATCAAAATCAGGAAATGATTTGTTTATGTTTATGGTTTCAAACATATGCATGGGGCACTTTAAATTGGTTTTGTGTGTATATCATATCCATTTATTAGTTCTATTAATTTTATTAATTTTACATAGTTTTAGTATACACTACAATCTATAGAATTTTTAGCACAGCGTATTCAATTAATGTATTTATCTTTTCACAATATATTACCATATGGTCCCCCGCCCCCCTCTGACGTGGTGGGGAAAGCCATAGGGAAGTCCCCATGACGTCCCCCTATGTCCCCCATTATAAAAAAGCTGTCAGACGCAGCGAAGCATCACACAGCGGGAGCCTCCCATTGCGCGGAGCAGCCCAAGAAGAGACGCCGACGTCGTGGAAGAAGATGCCGGACGAGAAGACCAGAGCAAGAAGAAGCAGATCGGAGGAAGAAGAAGATGGAAGAAGATGGTAGAAGAAGAAGATGAAGAAACCGAAGGATGAAGAAAGGAAGAAGGAAGACCAGAAGAAATAAGATTTTAATAAAGGAATTGTCAAAGACCGTCTCCTGTCATTTTTAACATTTTTGTCACTTTTTTGGTAAAATGGTAGGCTCTTACCATTTCACACAGGGGGGGGGGGCGGGATCTGGGGGTCCCCTTTAACTGGGGCTTCCAGATCCCGATAAGCCCCCCGCCCGCAGACCCCAACAACCAATGGCCAGGGTTGTGGGGACGAGGCCCTTGTCCCCATCAACATGGGGACATGGTGCTTTGAGGGGTCATAGACGCCCAAAGCACCCTCCCAATGTTGAGGGCATGTGGCCTGGTACGGTTCAGGAGGGAGGGGGGCGCTGTCGTCCCCCCCCCTCTTTTCCTGCGGCCTGCCAGGTTGCGTGCTCGGATAAGGGTCTGGTATGGATTTTGAAGGGGACCCCATGCCATTTTTTTTTTTTGGCCGGGGTTCCCCTTAAAATCTATCCCAGACCTGAAGGGTCTGGTATGGATATTTAGGGGGACCCCTACGTCATTTTTTTTTTTAAATTTGAAGCGGGGTTCCCCTTAATATCCATAGCAGACCTGAAGGGCCTGGTAATTAAATTTAGGGGAAACCCCAAGCTTTTTTTTTTTTTAATCAATGACTTTTTTTTTATCAATGACTTTCAATGAATGGCTGTTCTCTGTGTTACGGGAGCCGGCAATTCATTAGCCGCGAGTGATTTTAAATAGCTTTTTTTCCTGCCAAAATGACACTTTGTGCAGGGACAGTTCTAAGCACGGGAAACATGCGCCCCTTCACAGGCATACTATAGACACCCCCCAGGTACGAAATTTAAAGGAATATTACACTTTTATTGTTTCACTTTAAGCATTATTAAAATCACTGCTCCTGAAAAAACGTCCGTTTAAAAAAAAAAAAATTTGATTTGATACAAACACTTTTTATGACAATGACTTGCATATAGGCTTTTAAAATTAGCACTTAAGATTTCTCCCATAGACTTTTACAGGGTGCTCACGGCTTTTCGAATTTGCCGCGAACACCCCAAATTGTTCACGGTTCGCTGAACAGGCAAACCGGCAATGTTCGAGTCGAACATGAGTTTGACTCGAACTCAAAGCTCATCCCTAGTAAACAGCATGTAGAGGAAAGAGAGGGGACAAATCCCTTAGGGTTGATGCGTTCCTGCGCATTCCTAGTAGGTATGGAGCTAAACCAGAGGGGATCGTTTCCTTCCAGTGAATGGATGTCAGGGATCGCTCAGATGCTCAATGTGCCAGGGTAAAGAAAGGGGATAAAGAGCCTACTATGGTGTAGTAAGTTTGAATAATAACTGAAGTTTATTTATAAAAACGGAAAATAACTCACATTTTAGTAAAAACGAGCGCCAAGCTCATACATGACCATTGTTTCCGGTGTCCGTATGCCTCTAGTATCCTACGCGTTATGTCACAACACACGTGACTTCAACTGGGATAGGGCTACAGGCAGTGTAATGTCTTTAAATAGGTTAGATAGAAAGCTAATTGCCGATCAGCCATTTTCTGGGAGACCGTCATGAAAACCAATGGGGCGGGCATTTTCCTAGAAACCGTCGCTTTGGCTACGATCGCGGCCATTTTGTTGTGGATCCAGGATGTTTAGAACAATACCATCAGTATACTAGGGCCGTGGCCATGTTACTGTAGTTCAGACTGGTGCAAAGTACACACGCTACTGCTGTCATTTTAGGTGTCAGCAAGGTATGTCCAGATGGCAATGTCAGAATACTGACAGCGTTAAAATCACAAGATAACACGAACCAGCATGGAGAAATAATTGTGTGGCGTTCATGCTAGATAAAAGTAGCGCTGAAGCCTGCCATTAAAAACATATAAATAAATTCCAACATAAAAGAAAATAAGATAAACTATATAAAAATATATATATAATTTTATAAAAGATTTTATAAAAAATATAAAAATATATATAGATTTAAAATTATTTTACCCAAAATTAAGATCAAACTCTATGTTTAGGCCTTGGGGGGTAAATGTGTCAAGAATAAAAATCCACTTGGATTCAATTTGACTCAGAGTCCTGACCTTGTGTCCCCCCCCCCCCAGTGTTTTTTGTATGGCTCATAGCCCCACAATTTGAGATGTGAGGGGTCTTTTTTATGATGTGTAGCAAAGTGCTTGGAGACACTATGTTTGTCGAACCCTTTGATGATATTTTGTATGTGTTCTTTGATCCTCACCCTCAGAGGCCTTTTTGTGGGTCCAATGTACTGTAGGCCGCAGCTACATTCAAGTGCGTAAACTGCACCCTCTGTGTTGCAGCAAAAAGCTAATTTTGAATGTGTTCCCAGTACTATTGGATGCAAATTTGAATGCAAATTTGAACACCTTTTCTACTGGGTTTTTGGTTTTGGTACAAGGAAAACAACGCTTACACGGGTAGAAGCCCTTTCCTGTGAAACACATGAATCCATTTGTCGGTGGATCAGGGATGTTTTTGACTATTCTATCTCTAAGTGTAGGGGCACGTTTGTATATGAATTTTGGTACCAATGGAAGGATGGATTTCAGATGTATGTCACTTAGCAGAATGTGCCAGTGTTTTTTAATAATGTTCTCAACTTTTTTATACTGGGCATTGTAGTCTAGGATGATGGGTACATTGTTGGGCCTCAGATAATTTTTCTTTTTATCTTTGATTAGTTCTTGATGATCCATTTCACTCACTTCTCGGATTTTGTCTTTAATAAGGTTACTCTTGTAGCCTTTCTCCATAAATCTATGGCATATTTTGTCTGCTTTGCCCAGAAAATCATCTCTTTTGTTGCAGTTTCTCCGTAATCTCATGAGTTGCAACTTTGGTATATTAAATAACCAGTTATGGTGGTGGTAACTTGTCATGGGTAGGTAGCTGTTTTTGTCTACGTTTTTAAAGTGCGTTTTCGTGCTTAAGGTGTTGTCATCTTGGATTATATCTATATCTAGGAAGGCCACTTGTTTCTGGCTTACATCCCACGTCAGGGTTATATTTTGATCATTTTTGTTTACATTTTTCAGGAAATAATTTTACCCAAAATTATCAATCTATATATATTTTTATTTTTTTTTATAAAATCTTTTATAAAATTATATATATATATATATATATAAATAACACATACGAAATTAGCGACTTTGTTTGCTGCAACACAGAGGGTGCAGTTTACGCACTGGAATGTAGCTGCGGCCATACAAAAAAACACTGGCGGGGGGGACACAAGGTCAGGACTCTGAGTCAAATTGAATCCAAGTGGATTTTTATTCTTGATACATTTACCCCCCGAGGCCTAAGCATAGAGTTTGATCTTAATTGCTTTATTAGTGACTTTTAACATATTTTAATAATCTCTATTGCTATTTATTTATGCCAATAATCAGTTCTCGCTATTTCCGTCCTTTTTTCTTTTAAAAATATTTTACCCAAAACTATTAATCTATATATATTTTTATAAATACTTTTTACAAAAATTATATATATAAAATCGTATTTTTTTTATATTTTTATATAGTTTATCTTATGTTCTTCTATGTTCAAATTTATTTATGTTTTTAATCGCAGGCTTCAGCGCTACTTCTATCGAGCATGAACGCCACACCATTATTTCTCCATGCTGGTTGCTGTTATCTTGTGATTTTAATGCTGTCAGTATTCTGACATTGCCATCTGGACATACCTGGTGATCAGGTACGAGCTCGGCGCTCGTTTTTACATTGTGCGGTCCACATACTAAAATGTGAGTTACCGTATATACTCGAGTATAAGCCGAGATTTTCAGCCCTTTTTTTAGGGCTGAAAGTCCCCCTCGGCTTATACTCGAGTCAGCGCCGCCTGCCTACATGAACAGCGTGTCATGCAGACAGACGGCAGTGTTCAAAAGCCGCGCCTCCTCCTCCTCCCTGTCTCGTGATAGGCGGAACACTAATTTTCCCAGCAGTAAGTCAGTGTGCAGTGTTCCGCCTATCACGGACGTCCTGTCATTCTCATCTCATGGACGAGGATGAGAGGATGTCCGTGATAGGCGGAACACTGCACACTGACTGCTGGGAAAACAGAGTGTTCCTTCTATCACGGACGAGGAGGAGGAGGAGGCACGGCTTTTGAATGTGTAATGGCGCCTTACACGCTGATCGGCAGGATCAGCAATGGGGGACACAGGACATCCAACGATCGGCACAGGACGAACAAGGAGGCATTAACAATCGCAAGACTGCAATGGTGGACACAGGTGGCAGATCGGAGAAGGCATACACAGACCCAGGGGATGCAGATCGGCACAGGTAGGCTGCAACGGGGACACAGGGGGGGTTTGTACAGGACACAGGGGACATGCAGCTGCAGATGGGCATTTGCTGCCCTCTTTTCCACTTACAGTAGCTGCTGCATTTTTCACCCTCGGCTTATACTCGGGTCAATACGTTTTCCCAGTTTTTTTGTGGTAAATTAGGGGCCTCGGCTTATATTCGGGTCGGCCTATACTCGAGTATATACGGTATTTTCTGTTTTTATAAATAAACTTTAGTTATTATTCAAACTTATTACACCATAGTAGGTTCTTTATCCCCTTTCTTTACCCTGGTACATTGAGCATCTGAGCGATCCCTGACATCCATTCACTGGAAGAAAAGGAAACGATCCCATCTTGTTTAGCTCCATACTTACTAGGAACGTGCAGGAACGCATCAACCCTAAGGGATTTGCCCCCTCTCTTTCCTCTACATGCTGTTTACCTTACAGCAGTAAGGTAATAATTTAGCACACTCAAGGGTGTCAGTGACACCAAAGAGACACCTTGCACTAAAAGTCACAGTGCCACTAGATGTTACTGCATTGCCACATGATGTTCCTGTAGAACACCCCCACATCTGCACTTTTGCACACTGGACCCTGAAGAGTGTCCAGCCGTTCCCATTCTTGGACTTTTTTTTTTGATTATTTGTTCACATCTATTTTTAAGCCTATATTTCACGATTTCTGTTTGATCATATTTGCACGTTTATTTATTGTGCACAGCAGCATTTTATTGTGCTATATCAAATTTTATTGCTTTTGTTCTTATTTGCACATTTATTTATTTTGCACAGCAGCACTTTATTATGATATATTAAATTTTATTGCTTGTTTTATGTTCATTTCACCTGCATTTATTTATTTACTTTATTGCATTTATGGTAATTTTGCAAGTTGATTTTAAATATTACCTTTAGGAGCGCAGCACCACCTATTGTTTTATTTGATATATGTGACGTGTTCAACGCTAGCAGCTTTTAGATAATTTATTTATCTTTCACGTTATATGTGACAGGCTTAATACCATTAGTCTTTGGGTTATTCAAACCACTTTAAGGATCTAGACAGTGGTGGCTCGCAGGATTTCTTTCTATTTTAGGAAATAAAGACTGACCCAGAGGAAATAAATTAAATGGACGGACTACATGAATGGAAGAGGAATAATCCTGCATAGAGTATGTACCATATTCTATTTTACAATGTATTTTTTTCTTATGAATTCATTATAATAATCATGTGCCATATGTCAGCTCTTAATTATGTCTGTGCCATGTATTTCGCCAAAGATAAAATGTGCATCTACAATGAATTAAAAAAAAAAAAAAACTTTATAATATATTTTCTATTTTTGTAATTTTATTTTGTGATATGCCTCATTTAAAGTCCCATTACCAGACTTTTTGTTTGTATCTATATTATAGGGATAGAGGCATGTTATGGTAAAAAACATATATTTTCACTCATGCTAGTTTAGATTTTATTCCAGCATTCTTTTTAATTTTCATAGAACCTATTATACATTTTCTCCAGCTTTGGTTAACATCTCTCAGCTCCACGATGGGTGGGGGTTTGTCATGTCACTGCCTTATTCCCGTGGTTGCGATATACGGCTTGACTTCCCCTCCTATTCCCCTTTTGGGTGCAGGCAGGGGTTGTCCTCCTGTGCGTTGGCACCAAGCAGACACACCCCGCACGTGACGTCTTTTGACGCCGCGATGCTGGCACGGTTGTGTACCATCTGACGTCTGGGATGGGTGGATGAGGACGCATCCTTGCCTGATCCTCATCAGTGTCCAGCATGACAGCTCATGGATATTTAGCCAGACCTAGCCAGCACACTTGTCTCTGCACTTCCCACTAGACAGACACGTCCATCCGGTTCCCACACTGAGTCACAACAGTGTTTTTTGATCTTTTTTCACAGCATGTCAGTGGTCTTTTGACTTTTGTGACTCATATTAATTTTCACGTTCACTTTACCATCTCTCAGCAAGATGTCCAGTGATGGGACTCTTCATCCGTTTCCTTTTTCTTTCTTTTCCTTTTTTACCCCCATCTACACCTTCACGGCTGTCCTTGGTCGGTTGGAGCACAATTGTCAGACATTTATACACTGTTTGTTATATCTACCCATACTCAACTACATATATTTTTATTATGTTTTTTCAGACCAGTGTTGGTCAGATGTGCTTTTCTGCTTCCTGTACATGGATCACTCCTTCCCCCTGGCGAGTTGCTGTGCTGTTCCCCTGGTCCGGTTGGGATGTCCCTGCCTCAGCCCTGGGTCAGACTTTGTCATTGGCAACCCTCACATCCATCTTGTAGACCGGATTTTTATTCTGAGCTGGCACGTGAGTATCAGACTTCTGGCCTCTGTTATATCATTTTTTGTTACCCATATAGGGATTTTTACCCCTCTATAAAAGCAAGTATTGCAGCCTATAGTTCTTTAAATATAAACAAAAATGTATACAATTTAAGTGTTACTAAAATCAGATTTAAAAAAAAAAAATGAAATAACAAACATGTTATACTTACCTGCTCTTTGCAGTGGTATTGCACAAAGTGGCCCCAATCCTCTTCTTGCGATCTTGGCTCCTCCTTTTCTTTTTAGGACAACCATAGCCAGCCGCTTGTTATGGGGAGAAACTTGGTCGGACCTGTGTGTCTATGGAGTCGCACTCCATAGACTTACACAGTGGGATTAAGCCCCCCCCCCCTCCTCTTCACTGCATTTGATTGACTGTGTAAGTCTATGGAGTCGTGCTCAATAGACTTACACAGCGGGACTAAGGCCCAAACCCTCACTTCCTCTTCACTGCATTTGATTGACAGCAGCAAGAGCCAATGGCTCCTGCTGCTTGTCGAATGCTGTGTGAAGAGGAAGTTAGGGGAGAAAAGATACAGCCATGCAGAGCGCTGATCTCTTCTCCCCTCTTTTACTATTCACACAGGGAAGGGGGGGGGGCATAGGGAAATTGAAAAAGTTTTTTACCTTAATGCAAACAATGCATTACGGTAAAAAACATTTTTAGGTAACACTTTAATATCAACTACAACTCTATCTCCTCCTCTCCTCTTCCCCTTTCTGTTGGGGTACCCCAATGCTTTGTCCTCTGGCCCCTTCAATTCTCTCTCACACCTCTTCCCTAGGCCAGTTGATAACCTTCCAATGGCTTCCAGTATCACCTTTATGCTGACCACACTGAAATCTATCTCTTTACTCAGCTCACTTCCTCGATCTCCTCGTATATCACTAATTTACTTAGTAATATATCATTATGGGTTTCACACCAATTCCTCAAACTCACTCTGTCCAAAACTGAGCTCTTAATATTTTCTCCACTCCGATCCCCCCTCTTGACTTTAGCATTGAGATCAATATCACAACTATCAGTTTCTCCATGTATGCCAGTGTAATCCCAAACTTCTCCTTCGGGCCCCAAATCCAATCACTGACTAAATCTTGCCACCTTAAAGAGGGAGTCCGTCAAATTTTTTTTTTTTTTTTAAAGTCAGCAGCTACAAATACTGCAGCTGCTGGCTTTTAAAATATGGACACTTACCCGCTCAGCACGCCTGCGATGTCGCCACCCAAAAGCCGATCTGTCGATTGTCTCTCGGGTGCTGCCGTCGCCATCTTGCGGCTTCACTTCCCGCTTCCCTACTGTGCATGCGCGAGTCGCGCTGCGCAATTAGGATGCTCCCTGCTGTCTCTGGGAGACGTGTGTTTCCCAGCAGACAGCGGGGGGTGACAGGAAATGGCGTAAATACCCGCAGATTCCGCGGCTATCTACGCCCGGAAGTGGGTGCAGATACCTGTATTATACAGGTATCTGTACCCCCTGAAAGGTGCCAATTGTGGCACCGGAGGGGGGGGGGTTCCGATGAGCGGAAGTTCCACTTTAGGGTGGAGCTCTGCTTTAATTTCTCTAAAATCTTCAAAATGTGCACCTTCTTGACCAATGACACCACAAAACACAAATTCTCTCCCTGATTATCTCCTGTGTCCACCACTACATTCTCACTGGCATACCTTTAAACAGGCTATATCCACTCCAGTCTATCATAAACGCTGTTGCTATAATTACTCAAAAAAAGGAAAAAGATATTTAATAAGGACCAATCGGGGTTTAGCAATGAGTGAAAAAACACTTTATTTTGCAAAAATAGTGTCATACAGACTGCTGGTCGGTGTCCAGCAACCCTCCAAAGAAATAATTAAAATTTGGACAACGTTGTCACAACATTAAAATCGCACACAGCTGAGCTCAGAGTCATGCAGACAACAGCCAATTATTCTCCTTGTATCGAGCAGTGCTCCACAGGTGTATCAGGATAATCCCAATTTAGGAAATAGATGAACCTCAGCATGTACTGAGGGATACTGACAGTATTCATAGCACAGAAAAGTTGATCGACTCAACGACCACATCAGATTGTCAAAGCACAGTATCGCTCAGATAGAATAGTGTACTGTTTATGTCTAGAATGAGGTGATATCATGAAATTAATTGGGAATAATAGGTGGAATAATGCAGCCAGTCAATAACTTCACAGCAATGTAAGAAAAGTACTTTGGCTAGTGGTATTCAGCAGTCTTTGCCTATTTCCAGCTATCCCTCCATATGCATATTATAGCAATTTAACTCCTCTGGCATGATCACAACAGTCATAAATCAACCTGAAATGTATCCACTTGCATACAATAATGTTCCAGCTCGGACAGCGATATGGAGGTGCTGTCACCACAATGGGGGGGGGGGTAGGCAAAAGATGCCCTGTTGAGCATGGGGAACCATGTCCAAGCTTGGCTACTGACAATATAGTGTGTCACTGGGGCTGCTCTTTGGCTGTATTACCAAAGTGGCACTTCCTTAGTTTTTGAATAGATAATAATGTTTATTTTATTTTTGCTATAGTATTATAGATCTTCTCCCTATATAACCTAGGGACATTGAAAAAAATGTCCCGTCCCATGATGTGACATGGTTGACCTTTGAAACTTTTCAAAGAACCTGTTGGATTCAATATGGACTCATGTAATAATTCTGGGATACATACATTGGCTCTCATTCAATGTCCGGGAGAACAGGATGCCCTCCTCTGGTTGTAATGTAGCAAGTTATACCACTATTTTCCTCAGTGATAAGGGCCCCACTCTATTTATGAGAGCTACTCTGCATGACAATGCTGACTCCCATCTGTCTATGAGAATCAAAGACAAACCTAACTGAAAGAGATAATGGAGGTGGGGCACCGGAGATCAAACCCCAAGATTTGACACCAGTTGGATTAAGTGCAATTCATGGACAGACAATGCCCCCCAGAGGCCGATTGTGGCAGGACGATCAGAAGCAGTATAGCAAGATGGTCAGAAATAATGGTGGAGGATACACCCCAGAGACACTGTGATTTGTTCACAAGAGAAGTTGGGCAGGCAATGGGATGCGGTGTGGGTGAGGTGTGTTTATCAAAAGGGAATGTTTCACAGAGCTCTGTCTCTGTGTCTCTCTCTCTGCTGGGAAAAGCCTGTCATGAAGCGGTGTCTCTGCTAACCTGATGATTAGGCCATCTTGAGGCAAAACCCATGTGGGCACCTCTCATCCCATCAGGATGCTCAGCTACTAGGATGTGCTAAGTATACGATTGTATTGTGTTTTGACTGTATGCTATGTAATCTTGTAATTTCTAATAACACCTTATATAAGCTTTCTTATTTCCTTGGAAAATAAATGAGACTGGATTAATCATAAACCGTGTGTTTGGTTTCACAGCTAACTTTACATTATTGTGATATTAACAGTAGCATGCGCTCAGAGTTTTAATAGACTAACTAATCTATAGGGACTAGACAAATTAATACATAGATGATATAATATTAGTAAGTAATAGTATATCGTATTCTACAGAACCCATGTTTGGGAGCTTGGAAATGTGTCATTCTTATTAAATAGTAGGCAATATCAGGCATACAATTTATGCAGTGGTTTACATACAGTATTGTAAATTCACTTCAGTCTCTGTTCTTAAAAAGGAACTCCAGGCTCCTTCAAAAAAAAAAGTCAACAGCTACAAATACTCCAGCTGTTGACTTTTAATATAAGGACACTTATCTGTCCAGGAATCCCACAATGTCCTCACCCGAGCCGATTCTCTTATAAGGGAAACAGGAAATTAAGCCTTCCAAGCTTCACAGCCTGTTTCCTGCTGTGCATGTGCAAGTCACGCTGCACCTTGTGAATTGTACCGTATTCTTCTGGGACCAGTGATGTGTCTCAGAAGACTGTGGGGGATAGGAGGGGGGCCGAACATCGGGCCACGGCAATCTGAGCTGGAAGTGGGAGTGGGCACCTGTCAAAACCAGGTACCTGCTCTCCCCTCCCACCCAAAAAGTTGCAAATATGGAAGTGGAGGGGGTGCAAGCAAGTGGATCTTCCCCTTTTGGGTGGAGCGCCACTTTATAGAGTTTACAGTCTAAGGTCCCTGCTTGCAGTGCATACACGTACACATGCTAGGGCCAATTTAGTCAGGAGCAAATTAATGTTTATATTTGCTGTTGTCAATGTTTCTAAGTTGCTTATATTAATGTTATTTAACTGTGTTAATAAACTACTATTTTAAATACATTTTACATACTAGTTTGTGTCATTTCATGGCACCTTAAGAGTCTTCAAGAATTCTTTAAATGTTTGGATTTAGCACCACATGAAACTTAAAGGCATCTCCCAAGCTTGTTTTTTAAGATTTCGTTTTTTTTCCCCTTGTTACCCTTGAAGTCACATAAATGGGAGAATCGGGTTCCTGCTATACAGTTTAAAAAAAAAATGCTTTTTGCATTGGTACGTGTCTTCCATAGCATAGCCAGAATTGATTTTCAAGATTTTGGATTTAAGTTCGGAATTTTCCAACTTTTCAATGGGTTTGGTGCATCTGTTCGGGGACTTGCCTTTTGTGCACAACATTATACAAAAAAAAAGAGGGCACACTATTATACAAATACTCTGCATATGTCTTATCCCCATAAGAAAAATAAAAATTAGGCAAAGACCAATCAGGCCTGTTCTCAAAGATGCCAAACTCTCTAGCTTCTAAACAATTTTTACACATTGGTATCTGAGGGCTGACATTCTAATGTCGCATACACACGATCGCACATTCCGACAACAAAATCCCTGTTTTTTTTTCTGACAGATGTTGGCTCAAACTTGTCTTGCATACACACGGTCACACAAATCTTGTCCAAAATTCCGAACGTCAAGAATGCGGTGACGTACAACACGTACGACGAGCCAAGAAAATTGAAGTTCAATAGCCAGTGCAGCTCTTCTTCTTGATTCCGAGCATGCGTGGAACTTTGTGCATCAGAATTGTGTACACACGATCAGAATTTCCGACAACGGAATTTGTTGTCGGAAAATTTGAGATCCAGATCTCAAATTTTGTGTGTCGGAAATTCCAATGGAAAATGTCTGATGGAGCCTACACACGGTCGGAATGGTCTACACGGCATCATTCTTGGCAGGAAATCTGCCTGTTTCACGTGTCTCAACTTTTGGGCGTGTTCCAGTTGATTCCCAATGCTGGCTGATTTTCTATCAAACCATTGGCCAAATATACCAGGCCTTTATGAGAACAATGAGGTTAATTTTCTAAAGGCAAATGGGCTGTGCACTACAAGTGCACTTTAAGTGCAGTTGCTCTAAATATGGAATTTTTTTTTTTTATCCAACAAAAGTGTTTATTTAGATTGCACAGGTACATTACACTTGAGGCAACATTAAATCCAAAATTCCAATACAGCTCGCACATACAATACAGAGGCATCAGCATTACCAGTACATTTTCCGTTAACCATTGCGCTGTGGCTAATTTCACCATTCCATACAACCTATCTTCATTCCTTCATTGCTGCACTACATGTAGTCACATTCTTAGTTAATTCCCAACAGTCTGTCTATTATCATATCTTCTGGAGCTAAGCCTGGCGTATCTAGCCACCTTTCCCAGAGTTTCTCAAATTTATGTGGGATACCTCTGTGTTGATAAATCAATTTTTCCATCCTTAAGGTCCTACCTATAGTGTCAATCCATTCTTTCATGGTCGGGGGTTCCTCAGCCCTCCAATGTGCTCTAAATATGAAATTAGTGGAATCTCTGATGTCTATCATCACAATCATGTGCAAGCAAAAATGCAGTTTTATATTTTCCTTGCATGTCCCCCTCAGGTCCACAGTGACTGCAGTTCCAAGGGCACTTGTAGTGCAGAGTGGATTTGCCTTCAGTAAATCAAGCCCCAATGCGTAGCCACTAAAACCTGCTAAAAAAACATTTTTCAACTAATGATTAAAAAAAATGTCAATGTGGAACTTTTAAGGTGCTAATCCTTTTATCCTCAGAAAAAGAGCATAATATACCAATATTATAAAAACATATCTTTATTATGAATTAGCAAAATGTTAAAAAAATTTACTTGTAAGCCCTCATAAAACAAGTAGAAGTATACATAGTGACATCTACGCTGTACACCTTCCTAGTTAGATTCAATCCTAATTGTCACAATCAGGGGCGTAACTATAGGGGGTGCAGCAGTCGCAAGCGCAACCGGGCCCTGTGCTGCAAGGGGCCCATGCTGCCCCCTCTACATATGGCCGGTGGCAGCATAGGCGGTTAGGCACCGGGCGCACGGGTGGCTGGAGGTGACTAGCAGAGCTCCATGTTCGACTACCGCACTGGCTGCTCTTTAGTTGTGCATTCCCCACACAACCTGTGTCCTCTGCCGCTCCTCCGGGTCCCCCTCTCCTGCTCCATGCAGTGCTGCTCAGTCTGGTGTCTGTCCTTCCCAGTCCAGCCCCCTGAGTCTGGCTCACACTGCACTGCGTGCTTCTCCCGGGCAAACAAATTTTAAGCACACAGATGCAGTGCAGCCCTATGAGAGCCGGCTCCCCAAAGGACACCGCAGGCTTGTCTGCCAGCACCCCCCCTCCTCCCCGTCATACACAGATGTATGACCCCATCTCCCCTAGGAACAGGACCCACTTCTTTGTCCCTCATTTTGGTCTGATTTATATAGTTGTACTGTATATAAAATGCACTTTTTGTCTTTCAAAAGGTGTTTTTCAGGGACCCCTTCTCACCTGGGGACAGGGACCCCATCTCCAATGGGGACCCCATCTCCCCTAGGAACAGGACCCACTTCTCCCCAGAGGACAGGCACCCCATTTCCCTTGGGGGCAGGAACCCCTTCTAAAAAATAATAAAAAAAAACTGCTGATACCAGTGGTGGAACTACAGGGCACACAAAAGTCGTACCTGTGACCGAGCCCTGGAGTTCCACCACCGGACTCGGAAGGAAGGGCCTCGGCTGGGGTTCAGGGGGGCCCTTCATGGTTTCTTGCACCGGGCCCTGAAGGTTCTAGTTACGCCACTGGTCACAATGCAACCAATAGTAGATTTTTAAAGGTAAAAAAAGATGACAATGAAAGATGCAATGTCCCTTTTTCTGAGGGTAAAAGGTTTGGCATCCTAAATGTCCTATATACCCCGATTTTTGGTCAATCTTCAAACTTTAGGAATGTGGTCCAGAGGTTATCAAATATACCCTTTATTCTTATGATTCAAAAAACGTGTTGACTGTTAATTGTAAATACACTATATTACCAAAAGTATTGTGACACCTGCCTTTACATGAACTTTAATGGCATCCCATTCTTAGTCCGTAGGGGTTCAATATTGCGTTGGCCCACCCTTTACAGCTATCACAGCTTCAACTTATCTGGGAAGGATGTCCACAACCCAGACCTTCTTGTCCACATCAGTGCCTGACCTCACAAATTCGCGTCTGGAAGAATGGTCAAACTTTTCCATAGACACACTCATAAACCTTGTGGACAGCCTTCCCAGAAGTGTTGAAGCTGTTATAGCGGCAAAGGGTGGGCCAACTCAATAGTGAACCCTACAGACGAAGACTGGGATGCCATTAAATTGAATGTGCGTGTAAAGGCAGGTGTCCCAATACTTTTGGTAATATAGTATATACAGTATTTCATAAAAGTGAGGACACCCCTCACATTTTTGGAAATATTTTATTCTATCTTTATCTTTTATTCTATATTTTATTATAACTTCTCATGTGACAGCAATGAAGAAATTACACTTTGCTACAATGTAAAGTAGTGAGCGTACAGTTTGTATAACAGCGTAAATTTGCTGTCCCCTCAAAATAACTCACAGCCATTTATGTCTAAACCGCTGGGAACAAAAGTGAGTACACCCCTAAATGAAATTGTCCAAATTGGGCCAAATTAGACATTTTCCCTCCCGGTGTCATGTGACTCATTGGTGTTACAAGGTCTCAGGTGTAAACGGGGGAGCAGGTGTGTTAAGTTTGGTGTTATCACTCTCACTCTCTCATACTGGTCACTGAAAGTTCAACATGGCACCTCATGGCAAAGAACTCTCTGAGGATCTGAAAAAAAAAGAATTGTTACTCTACATAAAGATGGCCTAGGCTAAAATAAGATTGCCAAGACCCTGAAACTGAACTGCAGCACAGTGGCCAAGACCATACAGCAGTTTAACAGGACAGGTTCCACTCAGAACAGGCCTCGCCATGGTCCACCAAAGAAGTTGCACGTGCTCAGCGTCATATCCAGAGGTTGTCTTTGGGAAATAGATGTATGAGTGTTGCCAGCATTACTGCAGAGGTTGAAGGGGTGGGGGGTCAGCCTGTCAGTGCTCAGACCATACCCAGCACACTGCATCAAATTGGTCTGCATGGCTGTCGTCCCAGAAGGAAGCCTTTTCTAAAGATGATCCACAAGAAAGTCTGCAAACAGTTTGCTTAAGACAAGCAGACTAAGCACATGGATTACTGGAACCATGTCCTGTGGTCTGAAGATAAACTTATTTGGTTGAGATGGTGTCAAGCATGTGTGGCAGTAACCAGGTGAGGAGTACAAAGAAAAGTGTGTCTTGCCTACAGTCAAGCATGGTGGTGGGAGTGTCATGGTCTGGGGCTGCATGAGTGCTGCCAGCACTGGGGAGCTACAGTTGAGGGCAGCATGAATGCCAACATGTACTGTGACATACTGAAGCAGAGCATGATCCCCTCCCTTTAGAGATTGGGCCACAGGGCAGTATTCCAACATGATAATGACCCCAAACACACCTCCAAGATTACCACTGCCTTGCTAAAGAAGCTGAGGGTAAAGGTGATAGACTGGCCAAGCATGTCTCCAGACCTAAACCCTATTGAGCATCTGTGGGGCATCCACCAATGGAAGGTGGAGGAGCGCAAGGTCTCTAACCTCCCCCCCCCCCTGTGATGTCATCATGGAGGAGTGAAGGAGGACTTCAGTGGCAACCCGTGAAGCTCTGGTGAACTACATGCCCAAGAGGGTTACGGCAGTGCTGGAAAATAATGGTGACCACACAAAATATTGACACTTTGGGCCCAATTTGGAAATTTTCACTTAGGGGTGTACTCACTTTTATTGCCAGCGGTTTAGACATTAATGGCTGTGTGTTGAGTTATTTTGAGGGGACAGCAAATGTACACTGTTACACAAGCTGTACACTCACTACCTTACATTGTAGCAAAGTGTAATTTCTTCAGTGTTGTCACATGAAAAGATATAATAAAATATTTACAAAAATGTGAGGGGTATATTCACTTTTGTGAGATACTATGTATATAAATATATATTGCTCAGACAAAATGATGCCACCACTGAGGCTGCTCCTAAATACTGCAGTAGGGCAAGGGCAACTCCCTAACCTGTCATTTAAAGGATTTGTGTATATTCAATGTCATCTTTAAAGCTATATGAAAAGCATTGTCTCCTGACTTTACTTTTGTGGGGGGAGGGATTGACACAGTCCCCCATAGCAATGCTTGACTTTCCATTCTTTTTTTTACAATCTTGCCTACTAGCTCTACAAGATGCCGGACTTGACTATCAAATCCCCCCCCCCCCCCCCTTGACTTTAATATAACTCAAACAAAGTTTGGATTTGCTGATCATTTTATGTGATCTGCTTAAAGAGGAAGTAAACCCTCTTAAAAAAAACGGAAAAAAAAAAACCTGCAAGACAAAGGCATAATTAGCTAGTATGCATAGCATACTAGCTAATTATGTATCACTTACCTGAGATCGAAGCCCCGGCATCGGTCCTCTTCTCCCCCTCTAACCGGCGACATGTTCTCCCGGAGTGACTTCTGGGTATCGCGGGCTCCGGTGCTGTGATTTGCCGGAGCCGCGATGCCGTCACGCGCATGCGCACGAGAGCGGCATAGTACAACTGAAGCATCGGCATATAGCGCCGATGTTTCAGTTGTCGCAAGTGCGCATGTGCCGCATGACGTCGGCAC
>CM053029.1:307233433-307361589 GCA_028564925.1 Lithobates sylvaticus
TAGGGCTTATATTGCAGCCATCACCGACAATCACACTATGCCTTATTTTCGGGGAAACAGGGTAGATAGACTGGCGATAGTATTCTTCCACAGAAGAGGAACCAAAATTAGAATGAAATACTTTGACGTTCAATTTTTCTGCCATAGTTTGAACATTTGAAAAAATTTCCTTAAAGTGGTGTTTCCACCAAAAAAATAAAAATCGCTTAAAATTCATAAAAAAATAAAATTATTGGAAACAATTTTTTTTTACTCACCTCTAAATGCCTGTTGCTAGGGGGTCCCTCGTAGTCTGCCTCCTTCAGTGTCCGGGCACTGACACCACTTCCCCTTAGCGCAGTCAGTCATCTGGGACACCTGACAGGTCCCAGATGACTTTGCAGCGTATCGCGGCACCGCGCGCGCATGCGCAGTGGGTGCCCGGCTGTGAAGCCACAGCCGGGTGCCCACAGTAAGAATGCCAGCGCCACCGAGCGGAGTGGGGGAAGGGGGGGCTTCGATCCCCTGCATCACTGTGCTTGAAGAACATTGCAACTGATATGCATCCTGACGTGTTTTCCCTGATGCTGTAGTGACCAGTATGCTTAATTGATTAAAAATATCTTCAAAGTTTGAGCTAAAAATTCGAATGCTTTTGTATTTGGCTGTCCACCTTGTTTCACTCAGCAATGGCACATTAGGAATAAGAGATCTTCTTTTTGGACTCTCACGGAAAAATTTGATGATGGCTTTCACTGTGCCAATAGAATTCCGTATATCAGGAACAGCATTCAGATCATTAACAACCAAATTGAGTTCATGTGCAGCACAGTGAGCAAAAGCAGCTTTAGGATATTTTCTCTTTATAATGGCTTGAACGCCACCTTCTTTTCCTGCCATTGTAGAGCATCAATCATATCTTTGGCCATAGAGTTTTTTTAGTTTATTCCAAATTTAGAACATGTATCCATAATCATATTTGCAATTGAGATGGCATCCATTTATTTTAAGGTTGCAAATCCAAGGTATTCTTCTGTGATGACAGCCACAGTGCTGCTTGTGTCTACAAAACGTACTCCAAGTGACATCTGTTCTTTTCCAGAAATGTCAGCACTTTCATCAGCAATGATTGAAAATCCATTTGAGATGTTGACTATGGATACCAGATCTTCTCGTAGAGTTTGTTCACATAATGTAATCAATTCATTTTCAACACGAACTGATGTATACCGTGCATTAACTGGTGCATTTTCAAGATGGTTCTTTAGGATCACATCTCCTGCTTCAATGCGAAATTGGTACAGACTTTGCACATTTCCAGTTGTACTTTGTTTCCCACGTAAAGCAATGTCATGTGTTCCACAAAATAAAATAGTAGACAAAATTGGAAATAACTTTTTTTGATTTTCTTCAACTTGCCCTTTAACAGCGCTGTCTATTTGGTAAACAATACTTGTTTCAGGTTTCTTTATGATCTCCAAAAAATTTGTTGCATTCACTTGTGCATTTTTATGCCAAGACGTTGAAACATGGTTCCGTGCACCTTCATGGAAATCTTTATATTTCGTGAAAGGCCTACGGTAGTTATGAATGCTCCTTGTATCCCACGATGAACTGGCTGTGGAAAAACAGTACAATACTTGCAAATCACACCTTTCAGTTGTGGAGAGTAGCTAAGCCAAGGTGAATATTGATTAATCCACACCTGACGGAAAAAACCTGGTCCAGTTGAATCTTTTTTGAAGTCATAATTTTCTGGTGGGTTATATGTATTTATTAGAAGATTGTATTTAAGATCATCTGTTATTTTTTTTTGATGAATTAAAATACAATCCAATGTCATTTACAGGAGCATCAACAAGGCTACATTCTGTTGGAGCTGGAACTGGACCTGCAGAACTGCCTGTGCTTGATTCTGCCTCTTGTTCGCCATGTCTAGATTCTTGTGTTGCTCCCTTATCAGATTCTACATCCAATTTGCGTTTTGAAAAAAATTTGCAGATATCCATTTCTAAAAAGAAATGGGGATCATTAAGTACTCCGCTCATCACCTAGCTACATCTATAGATTGCACCCAAAAAACTTGCCACAGCACCAGCTCTATAGATATAACCCCACGGCACCAGATCCACAGCACCAGATATAGATCCATTGCACAAGATAAAGATCCAGAGCACTAGAAAAACGGCACCACCAGCTATAAAACCACAGCACAAGATATAAACCCACAGCACAAGATATAAACTCAGAATGCAGGGTTCAGGAGTGCGTTGTGCTCAGAATGCAGGATCAGGAGTGGCACCACCATGCATAGAATGCAGGGATCAGGACCATTGCGCTCAGAATGCAGGAATCAGGAGTGCATTGTGCTCAGAATGCAGGAATCAGGACACAGCATTGCGCTCAGAATGCAGGAATCAGGACTGCATTGCGCTCAGAATGCAGGAATCAGGATTGCATTGCGCTCAGAATGCAGGAATCAGGATTGCATTGCGCTCAGAATGCAGGAATCAGGAGTGCATTGCGCTCAGAATGCATTGCGCTTAGAATGCAGGAATCAGGACTGCATTGCGCTCAGAATGCAGGAATCAGGACTGCATTGCGCTCAGAATGCAGGAATCTGGATTGCATTGCGCTCAGAATGCAGGAATCAGGACTCAGGACTGCATTGTGCTCAGAATGCAGGGATCAGGAGTGCCATGCATTGCACTCAGAATGCAGGGATCAGGAGTGCATTGCGCTCAGAATGCAGGAATCAGTCTACATTGTGCTCAGAATGCAGGAATCAGGAGTGCATTGCGCTCAGAATTCAGGACTCAGGACTACATTGTGCTCAGAATGCAGGAATCAGGATTGCATTGCGTTCAGAATGCAGGAATCAGGATTGCATTGCGCTCAGAATGCAGGAATCAGGAGTGCATTGCGCTCAGAATGCAGGACTCAGGACTACATTGTGCTCAGAATGCAGGAATCAGGATTGCATTGCGCTCAGAATGCAGGAATCAGGATTGCATTGCGCTCAGAATGCAGGGACCAGGATTGTATTGCGTTCAGAATGCAGGGACCAGGATTGTATTGCGTTCAGAATGCAGGAATCAGGACTCAGGACTGCATTGTGCTCAGAATGCAGGGATCAGGAGTGCCATGCATTGCACTCAGAATGCAGGGATCAGGAGTGTATTGCGCTCAGAATGCAGGAATCAGTCTACATTGTGCTCAGAATGCAGGGATCAGGAGTGTGTTGCGCTCAGAATGCAGGGATCAGGGGTGTGTTACGCTTAGATTGCAGAGTTTAGGAGTGTGTTGCGCTCAGAATGCAGGGATCGGGGGGGAGGTGGGGGGTGATATGAAGGGTCCTACAGGACACTGCTATGGGGGTGACCCTGCCCATAACAGTGTCCTTTGCCCCGTTCACATCACCCCCCCCCCCACACACACACACACACACACACAGTGGTGTCTTCTGTCCCCCCTTTACCCTATAGCAATAACCTCCCCCCTTCCCTCCCCTCTCATAGCACAGTGTTCTACCTGTTTCCACAGCGGAGACTGGGAGGCAGCACAGTTATGGACAGAGGGCGGGAGCTGGCAGAGTGACTTTTCATATTAGCAAGCTGGGGATTTGGTTGCTTAGAACTACCCTGTGTGCTAGAAACCAATCACCAGCGGTTTAACATAAAAAGTTTGTTTCGCCAGCTCCTCTTCCCACCCTCTGTCCTGAGCTGTGCTTCCTCCCGGTCTCCGCTATTCACTGAGGACAGTGGTGGAGGAGGATAGAGGTTGGGAGAGAGACCGTGACATAGATGGCATGGTGGAGCCACCCACGGAGGAGGCTGGGATGGGAGACAAGGACTGGCACATAGAAAGTGGGGGTCGGCGGCGCAGAAACCCGTTTGCGGTGGACAGGTGGACTAAGATCGTCAGGTTGCCGACCCCCGTTATAGTAAGTACTGAAACATTTTCAGTCTTGTGGAGGAAACCTGGAGAATGGGCTGTAATAACAATTCAGACTTTTTAAAAACCACAAAAAATTGTGAATAGGCTGTTTTCATCATGATCAAAATATGGTCAGAACAGATCATCATGTATTGCTATACATTGCAAATGTGCAATATAAAAATATGTACATTCTCAATCTCTAGGCTATATTTATATGTACTGGTATGTCTGAGCAACTTCCAATACAATGTGGAGCTGAATGATCTCTGATACAACACATATATCTTTCAAGCCTAGAGAATGTACATCTTTTATATTGCAATACATCTGTTATGGCAGTGGTGCTGGTGCTCAAAGTTTTTTGGGGGGGGGGTGCAAAAAAATGTTGAAAAAAAATCATCAAATTGCATCCACTGTGCCATCAAATGCTGCCACTGTGCCCATCAAATGCAGCCAGTCTGCCCATCAAACGCTGCCAGTGTGCCATCAAACGCTGCCAGTGTTGCCATCAAACGCTGCCAGTGTTCCCGTCATATGCTGCCAGTGTGCCCATTATGATTGGTGGAAAGGCAGTTTAGTGTTAGGAAAGCAAATAGTCATTCGTTTTTCTAAAAAAGTTGAGTGACCTGCGAGCGCCCAGCATGGCGCTTGTAGGTCACCTTTTTTGACGCCTATTAGAGCCTAGGGCTCTAATCAGGTGCTTAACTACTTGTTACCCAGGCCAATTCTGACATTTCTCTCCTACATGTAAAAATCACAATTTTTTTGATAGAAAATTACATAAAACCCCCAAACAATATATTATATATATATGTTTTTTTTTTGCAAAGACTCTAGAGAATACAATGGCGGTTGTTTCAACTTTTTATCTTGCACGGTATCTTGCACGGTATTTGCAATTTTTCAAACGTGTTTTTTTTGGGAAAGAAACATTTTTGTGCTTAAAAAAAAAAAAACAGTAAAGTTAGCCCAATGTTTTTGCATATTGTGAAAGATTAAGTTACACCCAGTAAATAGATACCTAGCATGTCACGTTTCAAAATTGCACACGCTCATGGAATGGCGCTTAAATTCGGTACTTAAAAATCCCCATAGGCGACGCTTGATTTTTTTTTTACTGGTTAAATGTTTTGAGTTACAGATGATGTCTAGGGACAAAATGATTGCTCTCGCTCCAACGTTCGCGTCAATACCTGTATGGTTTAAAAAACGTTTTTATATGTGGGCGGGACTTACGTATGCGTTCACTTCTGCGTGCAAGCTCACGGGGTTAGGGGCGCTTTAAAATTTTCTTTTTTTTTATTGTAAATTATACTTTTTTTTTTTTTTATTTTGACACTTTTTTGAAAAAATATATTTTTTTGGATCACTTTTATTGCTATTACAAGGAATGTAAACATCCCTTGTAATAGGAATATGACATGAGAGGTCCTTTTTACAGCAAGATATGGGGTCAATAAGACCCCATATCTCACCACTAGGCTGAAGCCTGAAATAAAAAAAATAAGTAAACCGATCACGGCTTCCCAGCCGAAGCGGCACTGGTTTTTTGAATGCAGAGGCCGGGCGTGATGTCATAACATCGCGCCCGGCCTCCGACGATCATAGAGACTCCGGCGACCATCTGGTCCGCCGGAAATCTCTATGATCAACATCCGGGGCCGACAAATCCTCTGTCCAACTCACTGATCGTAGCGGTGAGTCGGTAGAAGCACCAGAGGGGGGCGGACGTCCCCTCTCACCTCCGTTAAGAATGATCAGCAGCCGCTATGATCATCCTTATGGTGTAGGGAATCGCTGGCTGAAAACGACAATATCTGAATGATGTCTGTAGCTACAGGCATCATTCAGGTATACCCGATCAAAGTCCATCACGTCATATGACGGCGGGTGTCCTGCGCCCAAAAAGGGTCTGGGTGCCTGAGTAGGGAGTGACAGATGCGGCCATAGATAGATTCATGCAATGCATGAATGTATCTATAGGTGATAGAGGGGTGGCAGGAGAGAGGGAGCGGCGCTACCGTGTGCCCTTAATGCACGTGCTGCAATTATGTTTTGGCCATATATATTTTGATCTTGATGAAAACGTGCTGCCTGGGTATGGACTGGTCTGGTAGCCTGGCCTGAGTAGTAACTTACAAAGTGTAGAAGACATGATCATGAATTATCTCATCAACTTAATACACTAAATACATATATATATTTCCAACAAATCTAGCAATAAATCAATCAAAATGCTCTTCCTCCTGCCTCTGGGAGTCCTGGCTGCTAATAACTGCTGTTACCTGTGGTTCCTCGTTGTTCTTGTTGCCTAGGCACAGCACATTAGCATTAGCATATCACTGGGTCTGGGCGGCTCACAGTCTGCCAGGGCCAGGCCAGCATATCACTCGGCGGCATTGCACTTGAGTGGGCGGAGCCGCAACACCATGACACACACCTACTCTAACACAGGCAGCAAATCATTGAAGAGGAGGGCAGAAAGGCTGAGCTGCGGAGCGGAGGACACTGGACAGTGTCAGTGTGAAAACAGAAACAGTCAGATCAGATGTAGGTAGGAAAAAAAGTGGGTGGGCAGGTGCCATCTTAGGTTATCCCCAACAATGCAAGATTGGCAGGGGGTGGCTATGGTGACCATTGAGTGTGGCTATATAAGGGGGGTATGCACCCCCGGATTGTTGCACATCTCTGACCACACCATAGACACTATACTGTGGCACACAATCCTTCACTTACTATCTGTTAGAAACCTTCCCTAATCTAATATCTAATATTTATCAATTAATATTACTAACATATGTATGAATGTTTTGGATCTCTAGTCCTCATTTCGGCTCACATTTGACTACAGACATGAGAACACACACAATATTTATCTCAAGAAAATAACTACATTATTGATATTATTTTTACATTACGCATTTTAATATTGTTCTTGTCATTTTTTTCTATTTTATTATTAACCACTTCAGCCCCGGAAGATTTACCCCCTTCCTGACCAGAGCACTTTTTACGGCACTGCGTCACTTTAACTGACAATTGCGCGGTCGTGCGGAATTGCACCCAAACAAAATTTAGCTTTTTGGTGGTATTTGATTACCTCTGAGTTTTTTATTTTTTTTGCTCTATAAACAAGAAAAGAGCGTTTGGTTTGGTTTGCACAAAATTTATAGCATCTACACAATAGGGGATAGAGTTATGGCATTTTTATTATTGTTATTTTTTTATTAGTAATGGCGGCAATCTGCCATTTTTATAGTGACTGCGACATTGCGACGCACACATTGGAAACTTTTGACACTATTTTGGAACCATTGACATATATACAGTGATAAGTGCTATACAAATGCACTGATTACTATGTAAATGACACTGGGAGGGAAGGGGTTAAACAAGGGGTAAACTGTGTTTCCTCAATGTGTTCTAACTGTAGGGGGGATGGACTCACTAGAACATGACAGGGATCACTGCTCCCGATGACAGGGAGCAGTAGATCCCTGTCATGTTGCTTGGCAGAACAGGGAAATGCCTTGTTTACATAAGCATCTCACAGTTCTGCCTCTCTGGGTCACGATCGAGTCCACTAGCCCACGATTTAAAGGGGATGTACATTTATGTAGCCATGCCAATGTACCGACATACATTGTCGTGCGCTGGTCGACAAGGGGTTAATTCCATTTTTTTGTTTTTACATAAGAACTGGAAAGGACTTTTTTTGGAACTTTTCACATCAATATAAGTTTACAGAGTATTGATTCTCATAAGGTTTAGAATATTTTGCCTCTGACCTTCAGTTAATATTTTTTAGATTTTTTGTGACCCAATATTTTTGTGGCAGAACTTTGGTATTTCCTTATTTGTTGCAGTAGTCCACTACAGCCCGATGTTCTAAGGCATCTTTTTTGGGAATTACTCATATTATTTTTGGACTATTTTATTTAATTTTCCTATTACACAGGTACACAGGACAGCATTGATCTAACTATCTTTGGGAACTATGTAAAATATATTTATTTTTTATTTTTGACACTACTAGAGCCCCACTATTTATATATATCGGGGCTAAATTACTAATTAACAGTGAAGTAGAAAATATATAATATAGCAAATCTTACTATTTATAGCCCATATTTCCAAATAAGCATCTACTATTTTGCTTTTATAGACCCTGCTACATTACCATACCAGTCACCATGTGCCTCATGTGTCTGCTGTAGGTTGGGGCATAGGCTTGCTTTCTAAGGGGATTGTCCGGTCCCCCTCTGTGGCCCCTGCTCAGGTCCTATGAGCCAAATTTTCATCTCTTTGGAGAACAAAGAGGTATCACCCTACACAACATAATAAGTTCACAATATGTTTATATTATGTATTGTATGAATGCTTATGTATCGTTTTAGGTTCTTATGTCTCGTACACACGGTCAGACATTCCGCCCACAAAATACGTCAGACGGATTTTGGGCTAAACTTGTGTTGCATACACACGGTCGGACAAAGTTGTTGGAAAATCTGATCGTTCCGAATGAGGTGATGTACAAAACGTACAACGGGACTACGTAGAGGCCAGTAGCCAATAGCTTTCTTCCCCAAATTTATTCTGAGCATGCATGGCACTTTGTGCGTCGGAATTCTATACACACAATCGGATTTTGTTGTTGGAAAATTTAAGGTCCTGCTCTCAAATTTTTCCGACGGAAAAAGTCTGCTAGAGCCCCCACACGATCGGATTTTCCGACAACTTAATCCGAGCTGACTTTTCCCGTCGGAATGTCCAACCGTGTGTATGGGGCATTAGAGTGATTGGCCCTAAGTTCTCCTGATGAAGTAGATTTTGAAGTCTAGGAAAGGCCTTGAGCCCCAAGTTGCCCATCACAAACTATTCTCTATACTGGTCAAATGTTTCCACTTTGTTCCAAATGGTTCCATACATATCCACACCACTGCAAAAAAAATAAAAGCAGTCATATTTTCCTAGCTTAGTCCTTTCTAGTGTCTTGACAACTATTCACAAATAGTTTCATGCTGTACAGTTTCTACCACAACTACATTTTTTCATCAGAAAAAAAACACATTTCCTTTGTCCAGGTTGGAAGTTCTGTCAAAATTAGATTATTTGATGTACAGCATGACCTAAGGTTTAAGAAGTTAACAATACAATTTCAAAAGATACTACCTTACAGTAGATTTAGGGGTTGATATTGTTGTGTGTCTCTCCATGAAATGATATGCATTGGGGGAGATTTACTAAAACTGAAGCACTCAAAATCTGGTGCAGTTGTGCATGGTAGCCAATCAGCTTCTAACTTCATCTTGTTCAGTTAAGCTTTGACAATAAAACCTGGAGGCTGATTGTTTTTTATGCAGAGCTGCACCAAATTTTGCACATTCCAGTTTTAGTAAATCATTATTTCTTGTGTATTGTACAAAAATGTACTTTAAATGTTACATTTAAATTAAATCTGTAGTTTTCCTTAATATATTTTAGTTATTTATTGTGTGTTCAGTGTTAATATTTATATATATTTATGTTTATGTTTTCATAACAGTCATGGCGTACACAGATACTCAGCCAGGCTTACCTAACCTGGAGGGATCAGAAACCATCACTGACCAAAGTGCCAAAAAGAGCATCTGCCATCCCTTGCTTTGAGGGAGAGATCTCTGCACAGCACAGAAGGCAATGGACTCTCCAGAGCATGCTAGCAGGGACAAAGCCAACATCAGAGAGCTGTTTAGAGT
This sequence comes from Lithobates sylvaticus, assembly GCA_028564925.1. NCBI lineage: Eukaryota > Metazoa > Chordata > Amphibia > Anura > Ranidae > Lithobates > Lithobates sylvaticus. Next base: position 307,243,090 of record CM053029.1, read on the forward strand.
CAACCAATCAAAGAAGATCTCAATGCTGACCTGGACTGAAGGAACCGTAATGAAAGGGTTGACTGAACTTAAATTAGTGGTTCACAACTTAGACACTTAAGTGGCAACACTGGAATCATCTGTTACATCCATGAAGGATAGCATCTCATTGAAAAATGTACTCACATTCAGCACCTCCAAAATTTATACCTGTGGACGGGAGTGGAAAGAATAGGGACCCTCTCAACAACCTATGAATTAAGGACCTCCTGGAAGCCTTCTCCAGGACCCAGTAGTCACAAGAGACACTATTACACAACTTACCATGATCGGCTGCACAACCCACAAGTCCTTCATCCAGGGAATGCTAATTATAATAATAATAAACATGGTTCCGGGTTCGGGAAAAAAAATTGCTTTGAAGAATACCCTTGCAAACATCTGAACTTAAAATGTTTGTAGCCCTAAAAAAAAAAAGCCACGAGATATACAACACAGTATTTTTTCCTTGTCAGTTGTCCCTTTCTATGTTCTACAATACCTGGCTGATTCTGCCTGTTCCTGTTGTCCCCTCTGTAAACTGACTACATTTATCATGGCTGCTGATCACTGATAGTGTGGTCAGTTTACGTGCCTCCGTCATCCATCTATCGCCTCCATGTCTCTGCATCTCCCTCTCCCTGTCAGTTCCGTAGTCTGTGTGGGAACTGTGAAACCGATCTCCTCTCCTATTATCTGTGTAATTATATTCCCTGTAGCTGCCCTAGTGCTTGTAAAGTAAAGAAACATGTATTAATTATTTTGATCCTCTCTGTTTTAGGTCCCTGTTAAGTACAGTGTGTGTGTGTTCCTTAAATTATAATGCTAAATACCTTCTTCCCACAGCCCTGCTGTGCAGACATGTGACCTCCCTCAAATAGCTTGCATTCATTAGAGGGAAATCTCAGCCCCTCCCACAGTACTCACTTACTCAGGAAAAAAAGCAGAGGGAGGTCACATGACAGGACAGCAGGGCTCTGCAAAAAAGGTATTTAGCATTGAAATTTCCATAAAAACACACACACACACTGTACTGAACAGGGACCTAAAACAGAGAGAATCAAAGTAATTAATACATGAGATTTTACAACCACTTTAAACATAACTGGACACACAAATGCACAGGCTCAGACGAAATAGGGGCTAAACTTGTTCAGGTGAGTGATGCCTTTTAAACTCTTTGCCTGGGGAAAGCAAAAGCTTTCGTAACAAAATGGCATTACAGATTTATAATTTTTTTTAATTCCTTCACCAACATCACAGTAATGCCAACTCTCATGGTTACTCTTTCACACCTGTATTAGAACCTTTCCTGTGTAGGAATACAGTGAACATTCAAGGGTTCCATCTAGGCTCAACACAGTGAAAGGTTGCATAAGGTTACCTCTTATGTAGATGCTAACAAAAATCACTATCAGATGTAATAACTTTAGGGGGCAAGCTAGCACTAAAGAAGTGATCTCACTACACCAGAGTAAAACCCATAACACAAAACCCATACCCATTCTATATCATGAATAACAAATAAAATATAACAAAATCCCATCTCATACTCCACATCTAAAAATAATGTATGAGTAAAAATATAAGTGACTAACTGAAAAAAATAAGAAAAGATGTATAGTGATTGAACACTTATCAGTCATCCAAATATCACCATCTAACTTGTGAATTTTACCTGTGTCGCGCCTTTTCCTCCTTCCCCATCCCTTTCTTGTCTCCTCTATCTTTTTTATATGTATCTGCTCAATCTATTGTCATTCCACTTTGAACTCAATAAATATATTGAAATGAACACTAATCGATACTAGTATACATACAAAAGTGTAATTAAATAATATACAAAAGTCATCAAGACCCATTCAAAGTGAACACAATAGTGATCTTCTCTTGGAATCACACACTGTTCACCCTAATAACACCTCTGCAATGAAAATGAGGTCAATATGGCTTGTTCCACCTCAATGTGGAGTATGAGATTGGATTTTAATATAGTTTATATGTTATTTATATTTATCATATACACAGTTGGTCCTCAGCAAGCTTTTCCTGGTTTGGATGCTGTATTATTCTCAAACTTAATATATTGTATTACCCAGGATCCTATACTTACTGCAAGCCTTCCTGATATGCATGCCCCCATCCTTTTTCTTCTCACCATTTATCTGCATCTCATCTTACCAGGATCATAGACTGGTGTAGACACTCACCATAAAAGTTGTGGGACATGCTGTGACACCAGTACCCCTCCAACACTTTCTGTGGTGCATGGGAAATCCATATACCTCAGTATATGATCATCCTATGATTGGAACTACTCTAATGATATTACGCAACTACTGTATGTGTCCCAAAGTAACACATCCCTATTACTCTCACATTTGTACCCCCGATTTGAGCAACCCCTAATTTCCCCCAGGCCAGTCTGAAACAGGACGACTGTATATTGGCTGATACCCATTACCAACCTCCTGGCCCACTCTGGGAAACATGCTAAATTAACTATTCCATGTCTCACTAGGATTCTGTGGAACTCATCAACCCTACCACATCTTACACTCCTTTCCATACATTCATCCTCTGACACCTTATAAAACACTTTTTGGAGAATAGGAGCTGGTTAGGCATGTTCTGTATACTTTCCACCTACCCCTAGTAACCCCAAAATCAAATCTCATGCATTCCTTTTTTTTTTTTCAGAAATGAAGGGAAGACCTAGGAAATATGTTCCCTGCTGACCAAACTGACAAACTGATTTCTTATGCCAGCAAATCCTCTAGAAACAATACTTACCAGGAAGCAGGTTACAAAATACTAATATAAAAATAAACAACTGCGCTGCAAACAATAGTGCACTTGTGACACAAATTGAGTAAACCAACATACATAAAGTTGACACAGTAGATTTATACCTCCTTAAAACTCAATAGTATCAGGTTCAAGGGAGTCCGTATTACATGAAACAATCGTGTAAGACAAAAAGTGAAAGAAACAATCATTGGTGACTGACTGTCCTTATGAAGATCAATGTGATTTGTGAAAAACACAATAAACATATATAAAGTTCCAGAGATTCCACAGTGCTCTCATTCAATGAACAGCAACTCAAAGGGTGATCCTGATGAGAAAAAGAAAACACCTCCACCGTCCACACACACTGACCCTTACCGGATTGTGCGACCCCCTGTCACAGAGGTCACACTAGCTTGTGGCTTTATCCCGGCCAAGGGAATCCAAAGGCCGAAGGTTGAATTAACTGCAGACTTCAATGTATGGGGGCTTATGGAAAGAAAAGCTCTAATGTGCCAACACGGACATTGGGGGTGCACATTATTGTATGAAGCTGTCCGGTTGTCTCAGCTCTGCACAGCAATACTAGTCAGGTATACAACAGATGGATCATCAACACACCACTTCCCCGCTTGTCCAGCCCGCCTCTACACACTCAGCCCAGGGCTGAGTGTGTAGAGGCGGGCTGGACAAGCGGGGAAGTGGTGTGTTGATGATCCATCTGTTGTATACCTGACTAGTATTGCTGTGCAGAGCTGAGACAACCGGACAGCTTCATACAATAATGTGCACCCCCAATGTCCGTGTTGGCACATTAGAGCTTTTCTTTCCATAAGCCCCCATACATTGAAGTCTGCAGTTAATTCAACCTTCGGCCTTTGGATTCCCTTGGCCGGGATAAAGCCACAAGCTAGTGTGACCTCTGTGACAGGGGGTCGCACAATCCGGTAAGGGTCAGTGTGTGTGGACGGTGGAGGTGTTTTCTTTTTCTCATCAGGATCACCCTTTGAGTTGCTGTTCATTGAATGAGAGCACTGTGGAATCTCTGGAACTTTATATATGTTTATTGTGTTTTTCACAAATCACATTGATCTTCATAAGGACAGTCAGTCACCAATGATTGTTTCTTTCACTTTTTGTCTTACACGATTGTTTCATGTAATACGGACTCCCTTGAACCTGATACTATTGAGTTTTAAGGAGGTATAAATCTACTGTGTCAACTTTATGTATGTTGGTTTACTCAATTTGTGTCACAAGTGCACTATTGTTTGCAGCGCAGTTGTTTATTTTTATATTGGTCTTGTTGGTGTGGGTATCTCGCATTTACAACTGCAGCAGCTTTTTAAATTAATTTTATTTTGTTTTTTTATCTTCACAATTTTTCCTAAAATCAATGATATGGGATATAATTCACAGTAAATTTTAGGACAGCGCAGTATTCTTCACAATTTTTTCTTACAAAATACTAACCTGCTGGAACAAAGTTCCTTCTATTCTACACACAATATATCCATCAGTCTTTAATAGATACTGATGATGTGATGCTGTGGAGGGAACTTTACTACACATTTTGTAGAGTTGCATAAAACACCAACCATACCGGATCTCAGTGAAGTCAGTTATCCAGAAATTTACATAATACATTATCCTTTTCGACCCAGCCTTATTCCTTCTCCATCACAACCATTTCTGGAGGAAAATACTTTATCAATACAGCCAGGACATGCATCCTTGCTTTCTGGCTTAGAAAGGATTTCCCAACCTTGGCACAATGGTTTTCTAAAATATAAGACAGTCACCTTATAGAAAACCTTACTTCTACCATCAAAAGAATGGGGGAAGCTTTCCATGCCACTGCTATTATTAAAATTAGTTTTTAATAATAGTTCACATTCTCAGAGGAATATACCTGCTACCTGGCTGCACCCCCAGGATCAGAACTTTGGACCCTTATACCCATTTGTTACCCTATTTATCTACCCTTTCTTTATCTTTACCTCCCCCCCCCCCCCCCACACACACACACACCTTTTGCCATAGGCTTGGTTTTGCGCCTTTCCCTTGAAAAGTCTCCAGAGAAACTAGGCAAAACTCCAAGTACAGAATCATTACATGGGCATGTCTATACAGTCCTATTTTTCTTTGGAAGACATCTCAATACTATTTTCTTCCACAATATATTCAGTTGAAGAATTTGCTGCAACAGTGCTAATGTTATTTTATTATTTTTGAGACCTGTTCTGCATCCTTGGAGATGCCCACTTAAGTAAATTGTTTTTACCAAATCTGAATATACAAGAAACAACTGAACTGCAACATAGTTAGTGTCTGTTATTGTACAGGTTTAGTATGCCATGGTGTTTAGATGAAAGGCCATCTTTAAGCTACTTTTGTAGTCAAGAATGATTGATTGTTAAAGCTTTCAATGCTAGAACAATTTAAGTAAGTTTATGGGACAGTACTTAGATTTATAAAATGTGTTATTTACAATAGCTGCTGAAATTATACATCATGAATTTTTAAAGTAGTTGCATTTTACTCTAGTAAGATGACTGATGATTTACTAAAAGATCTTGAAAGTTAAAAAATAATATGCTTTGAACAATTCATTTTTATGCATAAATAAACGATGTGTCTTTGCTACTGAGGAAGGTTATTTCTGACAGGAACTTATTGTCATTCCTATTCGTATTATTCCATGGAGTAGCTAGGACAAAAAGACAATTTCTTCGTCTCCCTGGTGCCCAAATATTCTATTAAAAATTAGGCTTGAAAATTAATTTTATTAGGAATTTATATGTATGGTTATAAGACTTATAGCACCTTATGTAGTTTATTAGACAAAACCCACACGTGAGTATATAAAACAGCTTCGTACCAAAAATAATCCTTCCTTGGGTATAACATATATAAACATAAAAATTATACAATTATTAATAGTCATGATAAAAGACAAACTATTGCACGTAAAGGCACACATGGAAACAAACAAGTGTCACTTCCAGTAAACCCTGAAAATAGAAGACATATAGCGTTCTATTTATAAAAAAAAAAAAAAAAATCATAGCCATTTGGTCAGCGAATTTGCATTTACATTTGTTGTGTGCAAATTGTTTAAAAACCAATGTTATTTTTATTATGGACAGTAGGCGAATGCTGCATTATGGCTACTTGATGTTGCTGGGGAACAATGAAAATAGATACATATTTGAATCAATGTAGATTGTTACAAAGACGTATGTACTTCCAATGTTCCTCAGCTCCATCTAGTGGCCATAATGCAGTATTTTAGTAGCACGCATAATAAAAAAACATTTTTTCAGAAGATGTTTTAGAATATATTTTAGTTTTAGATGGGTTAGTGAAGTTTAACCCCTACCTACTGAGATAAAGCTGATATACTGCTACAGCATGGCTCTCCAGTTCTGGGAGGGCATCCCTGGATGTCCTCCCTAGAATGTGCATTGGGAAGTGTCTGTGATCGCCGTGCCCCATGGATTACTTATGATAATCTTTCTGCTAAAGGGAAATCACTGGGGACACTAGAAGCACACTTAAACCCCCATTGGTCTGGCACTCCCCCATGTATATCTAGTAGCTGAAGAGATATTGCTGGGGTTAAAATGATTATAAAGTCTTGTTTTTTTTTCTATAAAAATAACAAACATGTTATACATACCTTCTCTGTGCAGTGGTTTTGCACAGAACAGCCTAGATCATCCACTTCTTGAGTCCCTCTTTGGTGCTCCTGGCACCATCCTCCTTTCGAGGGCCCCCACAGCAAGCAGCTTGCTATGGGGACACCCGAGCTGAGTCACAGCTCCCTGCTCCCTATGTCCATTCAGACACGGAGCAGCAGCTTGGCCCGCCCCCCCTCTCTTCGAACTGGCTGCCTTACTTTGATTGACAACAGCTGGATCCAATGGTGCTGCTGCTGTGTCTCAGCCAACAAGGAGGGAGAGTCTTGGATGGCGGAGACACTTATAAAAGGGGCCTGAGGGGGGATGCTACACACAGAATGTTTTTTTTCTTAATGCTTAGAATGCATTAAGATAAAAAAACTTTCTGATTTTACAACCCCTTTAACCACTTTCAGGCCGGACCATTTTGCTGGTTTAAGACCAGACCACTTTTTGCGATTCGGCACTGCGTCGCTTTAACTGACAATTGCGCGGTCGTGCGATGTGGCTCCCAAACAAAATCGATGTCCTTTTTTTCCCACAAATAGAGCTTTCTTTTGGTGGTATTTGATTGCCCCTGTAGTTTAAATTTTTTGCGCTATATAAACAAAAAAAGAGCGAAAATTTTGAAAAAAACACATTATTATTTACTTTTTGCTATAATAAATATCCCCCAAAAATAAATAAAAAAAACATATTTTTTCCTCAGTTTAGGCCGATACGTATTCTTCTACATATTTTTGGTAAAAAATCGCAATAAGCGATTATTGATTGGTTTGCGCAAAAATCTGACATTTTTGACACATTTTTGGGACCATTATCATTTATATAGCAATCAGTGCTATTTAAATGCACTGATTCCTGTGTAAATGTCACTGGCAGTGAAGGGGTTAACCACTAGGTGGCATTGTAGTGGTTAAGTGTTCCTAGGGGCGTGTTACTAACTGTGGGGGCATGGCTGTGTTTTAGTGAACACTGATCTCTGCTCCAATCACAGGGAGCAGAGATCAGTGTCACTAGTTGCTAGGCAGAACGGGGAGATGCTGTTTACTTCCGCATCGCCCCATTCAGACTTCCCGTGAGACGATCGCGGGTATACCCGCGGCGATCGAGTCCGCGGGACCCACGACCGGACTCACGGGGGTCCCGACCGGCGCGAGCTGCTGGCGGCGCGCACGCAATGTCACGGCGGCAATCTTAAAGGGACGTACCTGTACGCCCTTTTGCCTGTCCGTGCCATTCTGCCGACGTACATCGTCGTGCGCCGGTCAGGAAGTGGTTAATCCAGTAACATTTGCACCTCCACTAGTCTAATGCTACAGCATGTACAGAGAAAACACAGGCACCTCTGCTGTATTGGTGCTCCTTCTGTCTGCTGTATATTGAAGAAGTTTGATCTCCATCCAAGGATTATCAGCTTCAAGAAGATGTGTTACTGTTTGGGTACATCACCCACCCATGGACTGGACTGGCATTACTGCAAGAGATAGAGCTAAGTAAGTTCTATGCATGGTTGCAAAGTTAATCTCAATTGGGTGTCTGATTTGTACTACACAAGACCCAACTGAGTGGAGGTACTGCGAAATTGTCACATCTACCTGTTCCTAATTCCAGTGTTTTAGCCAACCATGGATGGGGTTACTCACTGCTTTATGTATCCAGCGCCCCAGCGTTGTGCTTCCAACATGTTCTCTGTGTCCTGCCAGTACCTGCTCTTCAGCACCTGTATGATTTCCTGAATGCCTCAGCCAGTCCCTTGTTGCGAACACCTATCCACTCCTTGTCCATATCCTGCTTTAGCGATCCCACACACCCTTGCTTGCAACCTTCTTCCAGTGAGCCTCTGTAACTCTGTTCATCTCCACCAATTCCCAGTGCTTCTGTGTGTTTTTGCACTCCTGCCCGCTTACACTGTTTTACCTACTGACCGGGGAGTAGCGACCCACATCTCCATCCAGCAAACCTACCCGAGTAGGTGCCTGCTTAGGTATGTCAGAGGACTATAAAATACAATAATGATTTTGCGCTAATATTATATAACTATTAGCGCGAAATCATTATTGTATTTTATGTTATTTATGGGATTGTGTTTCACCATTAGATTTTGCTGCTTTTCTAAGAATTATTTTCTACACGTAGCACCTGTAGCTAGCACATAGCAGCTATTTATTTATACACTTTTTATTGATTGTATTTATATTATTTATTATTGGGTTGGTGCAGACGATCTAGTTTACTAACAGCGCGGAGGTCACCCACACCTTAATTAAATGTCAGAGGACTGCAACCTGGTGGTACCTTAGACTCTGCACCTTGTCCCTTTCCAGGGCTCTCACCATCACTAATTGAGCAGGCCTTCTGAGCTCTGTGCCTACACTTTGGCTTTTGCTGCCTTCTACCCAGCTGCAACAACTAAGTGCTGGTCAGCCACTTTGCCCCTTGTGGCAGCAGATTCACAATCCATAACAAAAAGACTGTACTATGATCACACCTTTTGGAGTCTTAACAATAAGTTTTCCAATACAGTTACATTGTCTTTTTAGTAGCCTGAAGAGAGAAACAACTAGGAGTGTTTAACTAGGTATGAGGTTTGGTTTGAGTATGGATTCCAGGAGAACCCATTTGCAGAAACAACAAACTATTCATCACTATGGCAACCAGCTACCAATAATGTAGTAGATCTAAAATCCTTACTGAATGTCCTCTGGGTAGCAGACAACCATGTATCTTAAATAATTTTCAGGGAGGCTTTTTGTGCTGTGGATGTGTGTTTCGCAGCTTCTTCACAAGCTCTCCATAAACACTTACACTCATATCTCCATTTCTTCTTATTAATGCTGTTAGCTGTCGTTTTTTTTTTTTGTTTTTTCACAGCCTGTCCCTGTCCATATACACTACTGTTATAGTAGGCTGTTTTATCACAGTGTATATTTCCAATTTTTTTTTTTTTTTTCTGGCTGCAGTTATGTCTCTGCCCACATGCACTACAATAAAAGCCAACTGCAGTTTTTTTTTTTGTTACAGGGCATATTTCATAATGGTTGCGGACTGAAAATTTTGCCCCTGCCTAGGTGTACAGATCTGTACAACCTAATATATCTGTTTACCAACTTGACATTCATAGGCTGTTTGTAAGTGATTAAAACTCGATAACATTTTTATCAGCTAGTGACTTGTTTTTCAATATAAGTAATCATTGCAGCTATAGAACTGTCTGATTATATGTACTGCACTGTGATAGATATACAGTAATGCTAAATTAAAAAAAAAAAAACACAAAAAAAAAATGAAATGGTAATAAAAAAAGGAATCCCACCAAACTGCACACATATGCAAATGCAATTGCGCGTAGTGGGTGCAGGTGTATGTAAATAGCAATTGTGCCACAGAAATCACCAACAAAAAAACCTGCAGGACTTATAATGCATTGCTTTTGGGCAATTTAGGGTACCATCGTTTTTGCCATTTCACATAAAAGTGCAATTTTAAGGCTTGACATGTTTGGAATCTTACTTAATGCGACACAAGATTTTATATTCACCAAAATATATATATATATGTATTATCATCACAAGCATTGCTAGGATTGTAAAAGACCTGGGTTACCTTTGGGCACCCCAATGACAGCAATAGCTACACCTGCTGCGACAACATTGGATGTGGTCAACTTGCGTTAAAACGTGGGAGGGGCTTAAATGGGCATGGTAAACAAAACCTGATCCTTCTTGTACCCATAAAATATAGTTTAGTTGCTGTGCCACAAGCAAAATCCCTCCTCTGATCACAAATCCTCCCCCCACAAAATCGCCCTTTTGAGCACACTTGAGCAGTGCAAATTATTGTCCCTGCTAAAATCCCCCTCTGAAAATAAATCCTCATTCTTCCTGAATCCCCCTTCTCACAACAAATCCTCTCACCTCCCCTAATCCCCCTCCCAGCACAAATCCTCTCTGCTCCCCAAATTCCCCAAATTTGCTGCTATGCACCCTTGAGGAGAAAGTAAAAACGTACATAAGTTAAAAAAGAAAAATGGCTTCTAAGAGCGCTATGAGTTATCTAAAGAGTATAGACACCCAATAAAGACACGGCTCCGCTCTGACATTTACGTGTGTAATTTTCATCATGCTGTTTACAAGAGGTGGTAAGTAGAAAACAGGAACACTTCTGAAAAAGAGCGGAGAGGGCTACCTGCTGGCAGTCTGTGAAAATATAATATGTACACACATAAAGTTGTGCTCATAAGTTTACATACCCTGGCAGCATTTATGATTTCTTGGCCATTTTTCAGAGAATATGAATGATAACACAAAAACATTTCTTTCACTAATAGTTAGTGTTTGACTTAAGCCATTTATTATCAATCAACTGTGTTTACTCTTTTGAAATCATAATGGCAATGTCATGTACGTGGGTGTCTTCGAATCGGGATGTTCTGGTTCCACAGCGGCAGTCTTACCTGTTGTGCCACGGAGGAGCTCTGAAGTTGTTGCAATGTTCTCCCAGCTTGATGCATTGCCTTGGACTCACTAGCTCCAGCTGCTGCCAGCTGTGGACAATGTACAATTTAGCAGCCCATAAACAACAGCACTTCCTGTTACTTAGTACCTGTTTGTTTGGACTTGCTCCCTGGGTGTATTGATAGCTCTGTGATTTTGACTACCGTGGATTGAACCTCTGCCTGAATTATTGACCATTCTCCAGCCTGCTGATTTGGTACTTCACCGCCAACTCTTTTATGACCTCCACCTGCTTGATCATTTTTTGGATTTCGATTTTGTACCGCTTTGCCTGATCTGTTGCCAAGTTGACCTGCCTGACTACATTTTCATCTGATTCCTCAGCATTCAAGCTCCACTTCGGACATTACCTACCACAGGTACCTTACATTACAAATGGGCCATGATTGCAGTGGACCCTGCTGAGATTGTTAAGACGAGTTCATGTCAGGGACAATTTATTGAAGCGCATGAACAGCATCTTTCTCCTCTGGACGCCATGTTATATGAACTTTGTGCTATGCTTAAATCTTGGTTTCCTGGTTCCTCTGCACTGGTCCAGGCTCCAGCTCCTACTCTTGCTCCAATCCAACCCGCCTCTTCTGTGCCACCCAAACTTCCCTTGCCTTAAAAATGTGGTGGTGATACTGAGGACTGCAGAGGTTTTTTAAATGTTTGCTGTTTTCATTTCCGCAACAACCCTGGGACTTTTAGCACTTTGTCTGCCAAAGTGACTTTTATAATTTCCTTTAAAGGGAAAGGCCCTGGCCTTGGTCTCTCCTTACCTGGAACACAATGATCCTGTGCTGCAAGACGCTGACACATTTCTGGCTTCTCTCCAGACTGTATTTGGCAAGCCACTCAAGTACTCACTTTTTGACATACAGCAAGGTACCAGGTCTGTGGCACAGTATGCTATTGAGTTCCGTACCCTGGCTGCTGAGACTAATTGGGACTAATTGGGACTAATTGGGCAATACGTACAGCCTTCCGAAACGGTCTTACAGATCGCATCAAGGACAAATTAGTCTATAAGGATTCCCCAGAAGACCTTGAAAAATTCATAGAGCTGTGTGTTTGTCTGGATGTCCGGTATCATGTAAGGTGCCAAGAGAGACTTAGAACTCGCAAGCTTCCTAGGTCAGTTTACCGTTTGGTCCCTATCTTCCAAGCACCACCTCAGCCAGAACCTGAAATTTTAGTTGAATCCCAGGCACCTGTGGAACCCATGGAAGTCAACCGTCTCCACCTAACAGATTTTGAGAAACAAAGGAGGCGTGCATTAGGCCTATACTTGTACTGTGGACTTAAAGGACATTTTTTATCTGTCTGTCCTTCCCATCCAGTAAAAGTCAGGGTATATCCAGTGTTGGAGGAGCTTGGTTAGACCTTACAGGTATATTCTCAAGACCAAGATTATTGTCCCTGCAATTTTCCATTTAGCCTCTAAACTTGTCTCCTGTGAGGCTTTTGTGGATTCTGGAGCCACTGGCATATTCCTGGACTACATTTTTGCTAAAGAAAATAATATCCCATTTGTTCCTAAGTGTAGACCCCTGAGCATCACCACCCTGAATGGAAAACCGTTGGGAGATGGCCTTGTAAAATTTGAGACTACGACAATCACCCTTCAGGTAGGCGCACTCCTTAAAGAGGAAATCGTCCTGTCTCTTATTGATTCTCCACTTTTGCCTGTTATCCTTGGTTACCCATGGTTACAACAACACAACCCTTCTATTGATTGAGAAAATGGAGAACTAACCTCTTAGGGGCTGTCCTGTTATCTAAACTGTTTGTCTCAACCCAAAAGACTTGCTGGTTGTCTTTTGGCTTCCATGGCCATTCCACCTACCTTGCCTCATGAATACTATGGGTTTGCAGATGTATTTTGCAAGCAAAAGGCAGAGGTTATACCTCCACATCGTTCTTTTGACTGTGCAATTAATTTGAGTCTTGGAGCATCACTTCCCAAAGGAAGGACCTATACCCTGTCATTGCCTGAACATAAATCTATGGAGGAATACGTAAAAGACAACTTGGAAAGAGGTTTTATCTGAACCTCTTCTTCTCCAGTTGTGGCAGGTTTTTTTCTTTGTTGAAAAAAAAAAGATGGGGGTCTTTGACCATGCATAGTCTATCGAGGGTTAAATGAAATCACTGTAAAAGACTCCTACCTTTTGCATCTCATTCTAAAACAGTTTGATGTACTTAAGGGAGCAGTTATCTTCTCTAAGCTGGACCTCCGAAGGGCTTATAACCTGATTTGAATTAGAGAGGGAGACGAGTGGAAGACAGCATTCAACACCTGCAATGGGCATTTTAAGTATCTGGTTATGCCATTTGGGCTTTGTAACGCCCCTGCTGTCTTCCAGCGTTTCATGAATTCAATTTTTCAAAATTTCAGCAACAGTTTTGTGATCATCTATAGTACTTGTACAACATTTTAATCTTTTGCAAGACTCATCTAGAGCACATCTCACATGTAAAGCAGGAATTACAACAACTGAGAGAAAACCACCTTTACACGAAGATTGAGAAATGCAGTTTTCATCAAAGCCATATACCTTTCCTTGGATACATCATAAGTGCTGCCGGTTTCCAAATGGACCCTCAAAATCTTTCTGCGGTCTTGCAATGGCCCCAACCGACCAATTTAAGAGGGCTCCAAAGCTTTCTAGGGTTCGCAAATTACTACAGGCACTTCATCAAGGTTTTTGCCTCCAATGCTGCCCCCCCTTACTGCTATGACTAAGAAAGGTACAAATTGCAAAGCAGAATCAGCTTTCCAGCAAATAAAAGACATGTTCAAAAAGGTTCCAGTTCTTCAACATCCAAATCCCTGATTACCAGTACATTGTTGAGGTTGGTGCCTCTGAAGTAAAAGCAGGTGCCGTGGGCTCTGTTTTTCTATTGTTTTAATTTTGTTCTTTCTTATGTCCCTTGGCATGAGAATAAGAAAGCCGATGCTCTTTCCAGACAGTTTGTTACTTCTGAAGAAGATCGACCTACCGAGCACTATATAATCCCACCTCACAAAATTGTCGCACAGATCTCTACGGCTCCTTCCAAACAGCTACAAGAAATCCAGAATCGTGTTCCTCAAGGCTTGAAGATACCACTAGGTCGCCTGTTCGTAGCCCCTAGCCTCTGAAAACCTGTACACCTCTGGGCACATGATGGTGTGTTATCCGTTCATCCTGGTGTCACCATCACTCTTAAGACCTTGCAGCGTCATGTCTGGTGGCCTCATATGAAAAAAGATGTTACTGACTATCTGGCTGCCTGTCCAACTTGTGCTGCTAATAAAGTACCCCACACATTGCCTACTGCACTGTTACAACCACTTCTTGCACCTCGCCAGCCTTGGTCCCATTTGACTATGGACTTCATTACAGAGTTACCCAAGTCCGAGGGCATGACTGCTATAGGGGTCATAGTGGATCGCTTTTTCAAAATGTCAAATTTTGTACCGCTCCCTGGATTACCTACAACGGAAGCACGGTATACCCTCTTCCTTTCGCATATTGTGAAACATCATGGCAATCCTACCATTGTTGTTTAAGACTGCGCATCCCAGTTTTCTTCCTGATTCTGGAGAGCGTTCTGTAAGAAACTGGGAGTAACGCTCTTAATCTTTACCTCACATCACTCTTAAACAGATGGTCAAACCGAACGCATGAACCAGACCCTGGAAACCTATATTCGACATTATGTCAATGCATTACACTCCAATTTGTCTGAGTATTTGCCTTTGGCTGAATTCGCCATTAACTCCAGTTGGCACAGTGCTCTTCATACCACACCATTCTATGCAGCCCTAGGCTATCACTCTCAGACTCTTCCCCTACTTCAAACTTCTTCTGGTGTATCGGCAGCAGATCAGCGGGTGAAAAATATTCTGCTACACTGGAAAAATATTTGATTGTTACTACAGAAGTCAGCAGGCAAATATGCACATTTATCCAACAAAAAGTTGCCATATACCTCCTATGTGGTGGGGAACATAGTTTGTCTATCAACCAAATACATGAGACTAAAACAACCTTCTACCGAATTGGGACCACGATCCATCGGTCCTTACAGAATTATTGCTGAAGTCGGGCCAGTCTCCTATCAGTTAAAATTGCCCTCATCTCTCCGGTACTTCACCGCCAACTCTTGTATGAACTCCGCCTACCTGA
This sequence comes from Lithobates sylvaticus, assembly GCA_028564925.1. Taxonomy (NCBI): domain Eukaryota; kingdom Metazoa; phylum Chordata; class Amphibia; order Anura; family Ranidae; genus Lithobates; species Lithobates sylvaticus. Next base: position 307,258,258 of record CM053029.1, read on the forward strand.
CCATTCTTTGGATTTAGATTTTGTACCACTTTGCCTGATCTGTTGCCGACTTGAACTGATTGACTACGTTTTTGTCTGAATCCTCAGCATACAAGTTCCAATTTTGTCACTACCTACCACAGGTACCTTTACAGGCAACAGAATTTACCCAAATTACCCTGATCAAAGGTTTACATACCCCAGTTCTTAATACTGTGTATTGCCCCCTTCAACATCAATAACAGCTTGAAGTCTTTTGTGGTATTTGTGGATGAGGCTCTTTATCTTCTCAGATGGTAAAGCTGCCCATTCCTCTTGGCAAAAAGCCTCCAGTTCTTATAAATTATTGGGCTGTCTTGCATGGACTGCACGTTTGAGATCTCCCCAGAGTGGCTCAATGATATTAAGGTCAGGAGACTGAGATGGCCACTCCAGAACCTTCACTTTATTCTGCTGTAGCCAATGACAGGTCGGCTTGACCTTGTGTTTTGGATCATTGTCATGTTGGAATGTCCAAGTATGTCCCATGCGCAGCTTCCTGGCTAATGAATGCAAATGTTCCTCCAAATGCTGATGAATGCAAATGTTCCCCTTTTTTGATAACACACTGCATTCACACCAACAATTTTGACCACATTTCCTGTGCCTTTGTAGCTCACACATCTCCAAAACATCAGCGACCCACCTCCGTACCTTTCATCATAGGCCTTGTTGACGCCTCTCCAAATATAATGTTTATGGTTGTGGTTAAAAAGCTAAATGTTGGTCTCATCACTCCAAATGACTTTTTGCCAGAAGGTTTGAGGCTTATCTCTGTGCTGTTTGGCATATTGTAAGCGGGATACTTTGTGGGATTTGCGTAGAAATGTCTTTCTTCTGGAGACTCCACCATGCAGCCCATATTTCTTCAAGTGCCTCCTTATTGTGCATCTTGAAACAGCCACACCACATATTTTCAGAGAGTCCTGTATTTCACCTGAAGTTATTTGTGGGTTTTTATTTGCATCCCGAACAATTTTCCTGACAGTTGTAGCTGAAATTTTAGTTGCTATACCTGTCAGTGGTTTGGTTTTAACAGAACCCCTCATTTTCCACTTCTTGATTAGAGTTTGAACACTGCTGATTGGAATTCTCAAATCCTTGAATATCTTTTTATATCCATTTCCTATTTTATACAGTTCAACTACCTTTTCCCGCAGATCCTTTGAAAATTTGTTTGCTTTCCCCATGACTCAGAATACAGAAACGTCAGTGCAGCATTGGATGAAAGATGCAAGGGTCTGTCAGGAGTCCAGAAACGCATTGATCTTTTATACACACACACACACACACAATAATTACAAGCAAACAGATCACAGGTGAGGATGGTTACCTTTAATAGCCATTCAAACCCCTTTGTGTCAACTTGTGTGCATGTTATCAGGCCAAAATCACCAGGGTATGTAAACTTTGGATCAGGGACCTTTGGGTAGTTTCTGTTGCCATTATGATTTAAAAAGAGTAAACACAGTTGATTAATAATACATGGCCTCAGCCAAACACTAACCATGAGTGAAAGAAACGTTGTTGTGTTATCATTCATAGTATCTGAAAAATGGCCAAGAAATCATTAATTCTGCCAGGGTATGTAAACTTATGAGCACAACTGTATATATTTATATACACATATATACACACACACACACACATATACAGTAGTAAAAAAATATATATATATATATATATAAAACACAAAACAACTATACATTTATACACTTCTATTTAGGATAATATATATAAATGAATAGTATAGAACAAAACACTTTTCTGCATATTCTTAGTTCAATTTTCGGACCTGCACTTTTATATCAGGGAAATATTCTGAGGATTTATTTTCACGATGAAAGCTCTATAATCTGAGGCAGTTACAAGGAATTTAGTTCACTATGCCTTGGTGCTCGTATTAATCACTGTCCAGCTCAGGAATGAACAGTACCGCTTTCCGACAATCCTTTAGGCCTTGTGAGACTACCTAATTCACATTTCATTGGCTGGCTTATAATAGTTCTCTGTAATACTCGAAATTTGTAATGTGTGGAGTGGGTATGAATGGATTTATAGTGCAGGATCACCACACTACACAATATTAAAAAATGAATTATTTACTGGAGCAATACATTCACACAAGCAGAAACCCCAGCATCAAATATTTCATGCAATTTGCAACACCATTCTTCAATGATAGTTGACAGTCGTATAGCTTAAGATAATTATTGCCTTTTATTAAAAAAAATAAAAATAACATTTTAATTGCTCTAGGCAATTTTGAATAAGCACTGTTAAGTCTGTTTTATAATTAGTTCTTGGTCATCTTGGACAAAAAGAAAGATTAACTCATGTTTCTTAAAACAGCAAGACTCTTCTATGTTAATCAGACCCAGGAGCAATTGTATTGATTGTCTAAACACATGATTACTACTAAGAGACAGACACTCAAAAAGTATGCTGAGGAACATGTGTGGCATATTAAAGGAGTAAATCACTGTTAATTATGTTATGGTAGGGCTGCATATAACCAACAAGAAAAGATAAGACATTCAGTATGGTTCTACATTTACCATTTTCTCACTGATGGATCTTTTCTATGTATATTTACCAACCACGACTCCACTATTGTACAACTGAAACATTTGTAAGTATGGACATCACAAAGTAAGGGTGGGAAATCAGTAAAACAAAATGATAAACCTTGATATACTACAAATTTAAAAAAAAATGTGTTAAAAAAATTCTAAAAAACACCATATTTATAGGGCAATATTAAAACCAAACTTAGTACAACTATAGGCAAAACTTATTTTTTTCATTTTGGATAGAGAAGGGTTATAACCCCTGTAAGGTTTATTTTTGCCATCTTTGTCCCATTGAGGAAATTTACCTCTACTTCCTGTCCCATTGTCCACATTATCTCTATCCAAAATGAAAAAATATATATATACTTTTAATTGTACTTTATGTTTGGTTCAAAGCTCACTGCTCTCTCAACCCTTCACACACTTTGGCCACTCTCCCACATTTATTAAAATATCTTTTCCAGCTGTCTTCTTTTCAGCCACATGATGCACAGGGAGAGTCCTCTTCTTTCTTCTGGTCGTGGGAAATTCTGTAGAGTACCATACTTAAAGTGTTACTAAACCTAAAAATGTTTTTTACCTTAACCACTTGCCCACTGGGCACTTAACCTCCCTTAACCTCTCAGATCTCACTGATACAGTGCCCCTTACCTCCAATAAAATATTGAGAAGATGGAATCCAAAAAGCGACATTTCGCTACAAAACCGCCTTTGGAGCAGTTGAATGACAGCGACAGTGACACGGAGTTGCTCCCAGAACTGAGCAATAGTGACTCATGGGGAGATTTCTTATCTGACACTGATCTGACAGCGGTGATGATCCTGCACCTGACATCAGCGATGTGCACACTTGGTGCCCTATTGAGTGCGATAAGGACCAGGTAGCGCCCCCAAGATTTCCCTTCACTGGATCACTTGGGATGAAGGTCGAAGTTGAGCGTGACAACCCTCTGGCATACCTGCAATTATTTCTCACAGAGGAGGTAATTGAAAAAATTGTCATAGAGACAAATCGCTACCAAGAGCAGCAATCCGCTACGCTGCATGCCAGGTTTTCCCGAAGCAGAAAGTGGGAATCGGTGACTAAAGAGGACATCTGGCTTTCTCGGACTCATCATTCTTCAGGGGGTGGTGGGGAAACTGCGCCAGAAATGGTACTGGACCACCAATAAGTTACTGGCCACTCCGTTTTTTGGTACTGTGATGTCCGAATACCGTTTTTCCCTCATCATGAAATATTTCCACTTCACTAACAATGAAGAGTTTGATGAGGCCACGCATCCTGCGCCCAAACTAAAAAAAATCTAGGAGGTATGCCAAATTATTGGGAACAATTTCCAGTGGACCTACGTGCCAGAAAGGGACGTCAGCATGGATAAGAGTTTGATGGCCTACAAGGGACGCCTAAGCTGGATACAGTATATTGCATCCAAAAGAGCGCAGTTTGGCATCAAATCATACATGCTCTGCGAGTCATCCACTGGGTACATATGAAATTCAGTAATTTACACCGGTAAAGTTCAACCCCAGGTACAGCGACTATGGGATGGCACCATCATCTGTCCTTACACTGCTGGAGCCATTACTGAACCAGGGATATTGTGTGACCATGGACAATTTCTACACGTCGCCGGAACTGTTTGAGGTTTTGATACAAAACAAGATTGATGCGTATGGTACAGTTAGGCCTAACCGACGTGACATGCCATCTATGTTTTCCAAGAAAAAAATAAAAACCGGAGAAATGGTTGCCTGGCAGAAGGGTAAGATGATGGCAATGCATTGGCGAGACAAGAAGGACGTGTGTCTCATGAGCACTGTGCACAATACCTCCACTGCCATGGTCCACGCAAAAGGTGGGAAAGATGTGCTGAAGACGCAAGTCGTGATAGACTATAATTGCACTATGGGAGGTGCCGACCGAGCCGATCAGGCAATGACCTTTTATCCGACTATGCGCAAACAGCAAAAAAAATATTACAAAAAGATTTTCAGGCATCTTCTGGAACAATGCCTTTGGAATGCATATATATTGTACAGAGCCGAGAGTGACAAGCCTCTTGTTCATTCAGATTTTATCTGGAAGGTGGCTGAGCAGATTTTTGTCAAACACCAGATGCCGTCAGTAGCTGTGAACAGACCTGGATGACGTGCTGTTGGTTTTGCCAACCCAGAACGCCTAACAGGTCGTCACTTTATGGACTACATACCGCCAACCGCAAAAAAGGCAGCACCTACCAGGATGTGCGTGGTTTTCTGTTCAAACAGAGATGACAAGGGAAAAAAAAAAAGAAAGCAGGGTCCATTGTCCGGATTGTGACGTCGTACTCTGTGCTGTACCTTGTTTCAAAATTTATCACATGTTTATTGAATTTTCTTTGCTTGACAATTTTCTTTAGTTTGTATTACATTATTGAATAAAATTATATTATTTAAAAATGTAAAATCATGATTTTGTGTTTCAAACTTTATCACATCTGGGATGTCTACTAGAGTCTTGTTTGGTCAGGTTTAAGTAAGTAATTATATAAAAGAGAAAGATACTCAGCGCGGTCATGAAATAAAATAAAACCACTAAAATAAATCTAAAATTGCCTGTTGACACTCAAGGTAAATTAAAAAAAACACCTCATAAGAACTAATAAAATGCAGTAGTGCAGCGCAAAAAACGAATTTGATAAAATAAAATAAAATGCATGAAATGATCACGGATCCCAGAAATAATCATATATAAAGTCCCAGAATAAAGTGCATGTGCAGAAAACTATTGCAACTTCAAGTGGAGTGATGATATTAATCCAGTGACAGATTTCAGTGATGGTGATCCCTTTACCTAAAGTAAGGGTGGCCTCTCACCTCCCTGCTTCGACCTACAATAGGTCACAAAGCAGTATGCTGCGGGTTAAAACTCTGCTCTCACACCGTCAGGAACTCATCTCCAACTGGGGGAAACCTCACCAAATTCCAGTAGTAACCAGCATACATATGAAAAGTAAAGAGGACAATCTAGTGCTCTCTGTTTGTAAAGCAAATTTAATTTGCACAAAAAACAGTAGAAAATACACTCACATTCTATAGCACTCAGTCCCGAGTGCTGGCACTGTATGTGTTTACAAGTCAAAAATACAAGATGGCCACGAGTGACGTCACTCGTGCTCCCTGACCCTCGTACGCGTTACGTCCAGGCGGGACTTCCTCAGCGTGGGGCAGGGTAGCGACGAGGCGGCCCGCTGGTTCTACATATTGCCATGGTAGCTGCAAGGGACCAATCAGATACCGCGGCGCTGATAACCAATGGCAGCGCTAATAGGTAAAAGCGCTGGGAATGTATGTGGAATGAATACTACTACAGCGCGGTTAATTCAAAAGGGGTGGACGGTGCAAACAGCTGAAAACTATGCCTAATAAAAACCTAATGGCGATAGATTACATTTGGGTAAAAAACTCAGAGTGATTGATCAATATAGACCGCACTGAGTATCTGCCAATGGTACGATTTTAACGGTGAGACATGCATAGTTTAAAGGGGCACTCTACCCTTATAATAAACCACAAAATTCATGGACATTAATAAAATCATTAATAAAAGAGTAATTCAAACTTTTTACTAAAAAGTTGATAAAAGGATATATATATAAAAAATATATATACACAAAGAGTGACGTCATTGCGCGACCATCTTAGAGATACACACCATAAAAATACATAAAATAAATGATTCTAACAATTCATATAATGACCATAATAAATAAAAATATGGTCAATAAAATGGATACAAAACATAAAAGAGGATGTATGACAAATAATTTAGAAAAAATTATATATATAAAAAAATATATATATAAAAATATAAAATATATATAAAATATATTAAAATAAATTATCTATTGGAAATAAAACAGTTTAGGTCGAAGTCAACGTTCAACCCTGTAGGTGCCATAACTTTTTTTCATATATCCAGAAAGACTCTCTGCGACTTAGTTGACAAATATAGTGTCCCCCTCTCCAATGTTTCGGGACTTTTTCAATTCCCCAAAATTTAAGAAATTTTGGGTCCCTCTGGTGCCAATTTCTAAAATGTCTGGAAACACTATGCGTTTTGATACCTCACTTAATATTACTCATATGTTCTCCAATGCGTACATGTAAAGCTCGCGATGTGCGGCCTACATATTGCAGGCCGCAGTCACATTCCAACATGTACACGACTCCTACTGGAGTGCATGTAATGAGATCCTTAATAATATATTGTTTCTCTGTAGTGTTGGAAATAAAAACTTTGCGCTTTTTAATATTGTTTTTGGCATGCTTGCAAGTCGCACATCCACCGCATGCATAAAAACCTGATAAAAAATTAAAAAGCTTACTTTCACTTATTTTTGGAGGATCTATAACACCTGGTGCCAAACTATCTCTCAGAGAGGGGGCTTTACGGTAGATGAACTGGGGACGGTCCGGAAGAGAAGGTCCCAGTACCCGATCATATTTGAGAATAGGCCAGTGTTTAGCAACGATTCTTTAGATTTTTTTGTGTTGAATGCTATAGTCCATGATCATTTTAAAACCTTGTGTATTATCCTTTGTATCGGGAATTTTCACCTTGTCAGCCACAATAAGACTCCTATCAGTGTTCCTTGCTCTTTCGATCTAGGTCGCGCAATGACGTCACTCTTTGTGTATATATATTTTTATATATATATCCTTTTATCAACTTTTTAGTAAAAAGTGTGAATTACTCTTTTATTAATGATTTTATTAATGTCCATGAATTTTGTGGTTTATTATAAGGGTAGAGTGCCCCTTTAAACTATGCATGTCTCACCGTTAAAATTGTACCATTGGCAGATACTCAGTGCGGTCTATATTGATCAATCACTCTGAGTTTTTTACCCAAATGTAATCTATCGCCATTAGCTTTTTATTAGGCATAGTTTTCAGCTGTTTGCACCGTCCACCCCTTTTGAATTAACCGCGCTGTAGCGGTATTCATTCCACATACATTCCCAGTGCTTTTACCTATTAGCACTGCTATTGGTTATCAGCGCCGCGGTATCTGATTGGTCCCTTGCGGCTACTATGGCAATATGTAGAACCAGTGGGCCGCCTCGTCGCTACCCTGCCCCACACTGAGGAAGTCCCGCCTGGACGTAACGCGTACGAGGGTCAGGGAGCACGAGTGACGTCTCCCGCGGCCATCTTGGATTTTTAACTTGTAAACACATACAGCGCCAGCACTCGGGACTGAGTGCTAAAGACTATGAGTGTATTTTCTACTGTTTTTTGTGCAAATTAAATTTACTTTACAAACAGAGAGCACTAGATTGTCCTCTTTACTTTTCATATGAATGCTGGTTACTGCTGGAATTTGGTGAGGTTTTCCCCAGTTGGAGATGAGTTCCTGACGGTGTGAGAGCAGAGTTTTAACCCGCAGCATACGGCTTTGTGACCTATTGTAAGTCGAAGCAGGGAGGTGAGAGGCCACCCTTACTTTAGGTGAAGGGATCACCATCACTGAAATCTGTCACTGGATTAATATCATCACTCCACTTGAAGTTGCAATAGTTTTCTGCACATGCACTTTATTCTGGGACTTTATATATGATTATTTCTGGGACAGTCCGTGATCATTTCATGCATTTTATTTTATTTTATCGAATTAGTTTTTTGCGCTGCACTACTGCATTTTATTAAGTAAGTAATTACTAAGAATTGCAGGCCTATAATACATAGCATCAAATTTCCATGCAAAATAATTGTACCACTTTTGGTAGAAAATTCCAGACAGAATCATACCGCCAGGGAGGTTAAACACCATTCCTATCCAGACCAATTTTCATATTTCGGTACTCTCACACTTTGAATGACAATTATCCAGTCATGCAACACCTTACCCATATGAAATTGTTGTCCTTTTTTCACACAAATAGAGCTTTCTTTTGGTGGTATTTAATCACCACTGGGTTTTTTTTTTTTGTGCTATAAATGAAAAAAGACCAAATATTTTGTAAAAAAAAATGAATTTTTCTTTATTTTTGTTATAAAAATTTGGCAAATAAGTAATTTTTCTTCATAACTTTTGGCCAAAATTTATACTGCTACATATATTTGGTAAAAAATAACCCAAATCAGTGTATATTATTTGGTCTTTGTGAAAGTTATATAGTCTACAAGCTGTGGTGCCAATCACTGAAAATTGATCACACTTGATGTACTGGTGGCCTATCTCATTTCTTAAGACACTAACAAGCCAGGACAGTACAAATACCACCCAAATTACCCCTTTTTGGAAAGTAGACATTCCAATGTGTTTAGGAAAAGGCATGGTGAGTTTTTTGAAGTTGTAATTTACTCCCACAATTCTTTGCAAAATTAAGATTTTCTTTTACAAAATTGTCATATTAACAGATATTTCTCACACACAGCATATGCATGCCAAAAATGTCACCCCAAAATACATTCTGCTACTTCTCCTGAGTATGGCGATACCACATGTGTGAGACTTTTACACAGCCTAGCCACATACAGTCCCAACATGCAGGGAGCACCGTCAGGCGTTCTAGGGACATTAACAACACATTTAATTTCTTGACTACCTCTTGAGCCTAATACACACGATTGGACTTTGTACAAAAATCCACGGGAAAGTTTGTACAAAGGGCGTCGGCCGTGAACTTGTATTGCATACTAGGGATGAGCTCTGCCGTGTTTGCATGCTCCACGTGCAGAGCCCGCCAAGAAGTCGGCGCAGCGCTGCACTAATCACAGGCAGTGAGACATTGCCCGATCTCTGCAGCCGCACATCGGGGCAATGTCTCACTGCCTGTGATTAGCGCAGTGCTGCACCGACTTCCTGGCGGGCTCTGCACGCTGGAGCTCATCCTTATTGCATACACATGACAAGACTTTTTTAGCCAACTTTCACCAAATCACGTGTTTTTTCTCCTCTTTACCGCCACCTTTGGTCAACTTCTGTATTGCTGTCTGATCTTTTGCATTGGTTCTGAGCATACGTGTTTGTACTTTGTACAAAAGTCCTATGATTTTCTGTACACACAATTGTACTTTGCTCCATCTGACTTTTGTTGCAGGAAAGTTTGTCCGTTCGCACAGCCAACAAAAGTCAGATGAAAAACGAAAAAGTTTGTCCGATGGAGCCTACACACGGTCGGATGTTGCCTTAAAACAGCTAATTTGCATGTTTGTTGTCAAAAAGTCAGATCGTGTGTATGGGCCTTTACACTTTTGAAGGCCTTGGAGAACCAGGACAATGGAAACACCCAAAAAATGACCTCATTTTGGAAAGTAAACACCCCAGCATATATTCTATGAGGCATAATGAGTCTTTTGAACATGTAATTTGTTTCCACAAGTTTTTGGAAAATGTGGAAAGAAAATAAAAAACAATTTTTTTTACACAAAGTTGTCAATTTATACAATATTTCTAACACATAGCAACATACCAAAAATTACACCCCAAAATACATTCTGCTACTCCCCCCGAGTATAGAAATACCACATGTGTGAGAATTTTACACAGCCTGGCCACATACAGAGGTCTAACATGCAGGGAGCACCATTAGGTGTTCTAGGGACATACATTTCAAATCTAATGCCGCGTACACACGGTCGGAATTTCTGATGGAAACAGTCCGATGGGAGCTTTTCATCGGATTTTCCGACCGTGTGTATGCCCATCGGTCTTTTTGTGTCGGAATTTCCAACGGACTTTGGATTGAGAACCTGTTCTCAATTTTTCCGACGGAAAACCTTTCTATCGGATTTTCCGATTGTGTGTATGCAATTCCGACACGCAAAATTCCGACGCATGCTCGGAAACAATTCAACGCATGCTCGGAGGCATTAAACTTCCCTTTTATAGTGCTGTCGAACGTGTTTTATGCCGCTGTGTTACAGACCGTCAGAATTTGGTGTGACCGTGTGTAGGCAAGACAGTTTGAGTGAAATTCCGTCGGAATTCCGACGGGAAAACCATCAGAGCTTTTTCCGACGAGAATTCCGACCCTGTGTACGTGGCATAAGTCTAGAAGTCACTGATAGTAATATGTAGAGGACATTTACATATACAGCACTATCTACCAGAGTGAAAACATTATATTTTTAAAGCAGAATATGGATGTGACAGCACACAGGCATTCCATGCATTACTGGTATAGTAAAATGAAATAAAATCAGAGCTAACATTGTGAATGAATCTTTTTATTGACTATCTGGATTTTTATATGAGACAATGAAACTTTTCATTCACATCTATTTGTATTTTCATACTGAAGCACAGAGGTCCTCAGACATGGGCAGAGGTTTGCTCCCCCATAATTGGTATTACCTAGTACCCCTATAGCAATTATGTTCCCTTTATTGTATATAGAGTATTACAGGATCACATGCCATACAGTGCCATCACATGCCGTACAGTGCCATCTCATTCCGTACAGTGTCATCACATGCCATACGTGGATGGGGATGATGGGATTGTATAGGAGTACAGGGGATGGGGGTGGGATGACGGGACTGTATAGGAGTACAGGGGATGGAGATGATGGGACTGTATAGGAGTACAGGGGATGGGGGCGATGGGACTATATAGGAGTACAAGGGATGGGGATGATGGGATGGTATAAGAGTACAGGGGAGGAGGATGATGGGACTGTATAGGAGTACAGGGGATGGGGATGATGGAATTGTATAGGAGTACAGGGAATGGGGATGATGGGACTGTATAGGAGTACAGGGGATGGGGGTGATGGGATTGTATAGGAGTACAGGGGATGGGGATAGGGATGACATCAGTGGGTGAGGGATGGTGGTGGGGGATAGGATCAGTGACAGAGGGATGATTTGTATGTACAATAAAGGAGACTCTGGGGACATATCGGGGGTCACTTTAGATGTGGGGGTATGCTCTCTACACATAGCACTGTGTACATTTCAGAGAACAGACACAGGGTACAGGTCACTATGCTCCTCACCATGTCTCCTCTTCTGATATAACACAGTGCTATGTGTAGAGAGCTCACCAGTGTTCATTTCTGTACATGATAAGTTTTCATTGACTCTCCCCCTCCCCCCATTAGCTGGATGAGACACTGACATGAACTTTGAATAAGTGAGGGGAAGGGGGGGGGGGGCAGGAAATTCGGAGGACACAGGAAGGAACATCAAAGTCCAGGGGAGAGGTGTTGGATTCTTGCAGAGGAGAGCTTGCAGATAACAGCCAGAGAAAGGTGAGAACTTCACTGCTTGTATCACACAGTCTCTCTGCTTCTGGGTTTTAGCTGGGGAGACGCTGCCATAGAAACAGAGGCACGTGAAGAACGTGCTCGTTCTAGATAGCAGCTTCTTCACCAGGCACACCCACATGCAGAGGGAGGGAGTGAAAGAGGGGCTGGATTGTGGAACTGTGCCCACCCACTGCAAACTTTTGAACTGAAAAAAAGACCCGTTAGAGACTGATTCTGGACACTTCAAAAGACTATTCTGCAAAAATGAAAGGGCTGAGGAAAGAAAGAAATGCAATGCAGTTATGAGGGTAGCATGTACTACCTATTTATGCATTCCCATACTTCTCCTTTACTTACATACTTCTGACTTTTGTTGCAGGAAAGTTTGTCCGTTCGCACAGCCAACAAAAGTCAGATGAAAAACGAAAAAGTTTGTCCGATGGAGCCTACACACGGTCGGATGTTGCCTTAAAACAGCTAATTTGCATGTTTGTTGTCAAAAAGTCAGATCGTGTGTATGGGCCTTTACACTTTTGAAGGCCTTGGAGAACCAGGACAATGGAAACACCCAAAAAATGACCTCATTTTGGAAAGTAAACACCCCAGCATATATTCTATGAGGCATAATGAGTCTTTTGAACATGTAATTTGTTTCCACAAGTTTTTGGAAAATGTGGAAAGAAAATAAAAAACAATTTTTTTTACACAAAGTTGTCAATTTATACAATATTTCTAACACATAGCAACATACCAAAAATTACACCCCAAAATACATTCTGCTACTCCCCCCGAGTATAGAAATACCACATGTGTGAGAATTTTACACAGCCTGGCCACATACAGAGGTCTAACATGCAGGGAGCACCATTAGGTGTTCTAGGGACATACATTTCAAATCTAATGCCGCGTACACACGGTCGGAATTTCTGATGGAAACAGTCCGATGGGAGCTTTTCATCGGATTTTCCGACCGTGTGTATGCCCATCGGTCTTTTTGTGTCGGAATTTCCAACGGACTTTGGATTGAGAACCTGTTCTCAATTTTTCCGACGGAAAACCTTTCTATCGGATTTTCCGATTGTGTGTATGCAATTCCGACACGCAAAATTCCGACGCATGCACGGAAACAATTCAACGCATGCTCGGAGGCATTAAACTTCCCTTTTATAGTGCTGTCGAACGTGTTTTATGCCGCTGTGTTACAGACCGTCAGAATTTGGTGTGACCGTGTGTAGGCAAGACAGTTTGAGTGAAATTCCGTCGGAATTCCGACGGGAAAACCATCAGAGCTTTTTCCGACGAGAATTCCGACCCTGTGTACGTGGCATAAGTCTAGAAGTCACTGATAGTAATATGTAGAGGACATTTACATATACAGCACTATCTACCAGAGTGAAAACATTATATTTTTAAAGCAGAATATGGATGTGACAGCACACAGGCATTCCATGCATTACTGGTATAGTAAAATGAAATAAAATCAGAGCTAACATTGTGAATGAATCTTTTTATTGACTATCTGGATTTTTATATGAGACAATGAAACTTTTCATTCACATCTATTTGTATTTTCATACTGAAGCACAGAGGTCCTCAGACATGGGCAGAGGTTTGCTCCCCCATAATTGGTATTACCTAGTACCCCTATAGCAATTATGTTCCCTTTATTGTATATAGAGTATTACAGGATCACATGCCATACAGTGCCATCACATGCCGTACAGTGCCATCTCATTCCGTACAGTGTCATCACATGCCATACGTGGATGGGGATGATGGGATTGTATAGGAATACAGGGGATGGGGGTGGGATGACGGGACTGTATAGGAGTACAGGGGATGGAGATGATGGGACTGTATAGGAGTACAGGGGATGGGGGCGATGGGACTATATAGGAGTACAAGGGATGGGGATGATGGGATGGTATAAGAGTACAGGGGAGGAGGATGATGGGACTGTATAGGAGTACAGGGGATGGGGATGATGGAATTGTATAGGAGTACAGGGAATGGGGATGATGGGACTGTATAGGAGTACAGGGGATGGGGGTGATGGGATTGTATAGGAGTACAGGGGATGGGGATAGGGATGACATCAGTGGGTGAGGGATGGTGGTGGGGGATAGGATCAGTGACAGAGGGATGATTTGTATGTACAATAAAGGAGACTCTGGGGACATATCGGGGGTCACTTTAGATGTGGGGGTATGCTCTCTACACATAGCACTGTGTACATTTCAGAGAACAGACACAGGGTACAGGTCACTATGCTCCTCACCATGTCTCCTCTTCTGATATAACACAGTGCTATGTGTAGAGAGCTCACCAGTGTTCATTTCTGTACATGATAAGTTTTCATTGACTCTCCCCCTCCCCCCATTAGCTGGATGAGACACTGACATGAACTTTGAATAAGTGAGGGGAAGGGGGGGGGCAGGGAATTCGGAGGACACAGGAAGGAACATCAAAGTCCAGGGGAGAGGTGTTGGATTCTTGCAGAGGAGAGCTTGCAGATAACAGCCAGAGAAAGGTGAGAACTTCACTGCTTGTATCACACAGTCTCTCTGCTTCTGGGTTTTAGCTGGGGAGACGCTGCCATAGAAACAGAGGCACGTGAAGAACGTGCTCATTCTAGATAGCAGCTTCTTCACCAGGCACACCCACATGCAGAGGGAGGGAGTGAAAGAGGGGCTGGATTGTGGAACTGTGCCCACCCACTGCAAACTTTTGAACTGAAAAAAAGACCCGTTAGAGACTGATTCTGGACACTTCAAAAGACTATTCTGCAAAAATGAAAGGGCTGAGGAAAGAAAGAAATGCAATGCAGTTATGAGGGTAGCATGTACTACCTATTTATGCATTCCCATACTTCTCCTTTAAGTAAGAACTGTTTTGTATGATATACGAAACATGTAACATGGAGTTGTGAAAGTCCCACCTGCTGGCTGCATTTAAAAATATGAAAAATTCCAATGGAATGATTCATAATTACTGAACTTAATAAATATTTCTGATTATAATTGTAAAAAATCCCAAAATCGCTATATATTCATTATATAATATATAATATATCGCTATATATTCATTTTACCCCTTTCCGCCACTGCCCTCAGCTTCTGGGAGGTGGTGGCGAGCTTTCAGTTCTTGTGATCACTGTGATTGGCTGTCACAGCAGTCACATGATCAGAAGCTTCTGTTTGCAAGTATGCATCAGTTTAACCAAATGGGCACCTACTCTAGATTTTCATTGATTGTAAAACTTATTAATTTCATTGCCTTGGGGATTATAAAGCCTTAAGTAGATCCAATCACTAAAAAATGTTTTAATATTCTTTAAAATGTAATTTCAAGAGTATGTTTCAATCTGTTTAACCACCTCCCACCCACCGTGTAGACTAATGATGGCAGCGGGGTGGCTCTCTCATTCTGGCTCTCTCGCTCTGGGACGATGTCATATGATGCAACCCCAGTCTCACCACGCTTGTGTGCCTGAGGGGGGCATGCAGCGCGGCGATCGGCGGCACGCTGTGTCCCTGGGACATAGTGCAACCCGATCTCGGTAAAGAGCCAATGACGAGGCTCTTTACCCATGTGATCAGCTGTGTCCAATCAAAGCTGATCCCATGTAAACACGGAAATGCCAGTTATCGTCTCTCCTCGCCTCACACCGACAGCGTTCGAGGAGAAGAGAGCCGATCAGCAGCAGTTAGCAGGACTAACCATCAGTGCCCTGATTATCAGTTCAGCCCAAGCAGTGGTGCCAATCTGTACCTATCAGTGATGACAGTCAGTGCTGCCTTTCAGTGCTCATTAGTGCTGCCAATCTGTGCAGCCTATGATTACCCATAAGTGCCACCTATCAGTGCCACCTATCAATGATGCATATTACTGCCGCATATTAGTGCCTCCTCATCAGTGTCAACTCATCAGTGCCCTTCAGTGCTGTCTCATCAGTTCCCATCAGTGCAGCCTCATCAGCACACATCAGTGAAGGAGAAAAATGACTTAGTTTCTGTCAGGAAATGTTGTAAATAACATGGCCTGGGCAGGAAGGGGGTAACATGCCCAGTATTGAAGTTGTTTAATATGCAGCTTTCATTATAATGCCTAGTGATCCTACCATTAGGGTCCTTGTTTGGGCACTCCCTATTATGGGGTGACAACTATCTCCCAATTTCACCCCATCATATGCACTTCCAATGGAGGCTATATGTGGTACTGTCGACGAACATTCCTAATTCATGCATTGCCATTGTCACCATCAGTAAACCTGCTATGATTCATGACATGGAGAAAATCCAAGATCTGCAGGATCAACTGTTTGTGGTCACCACATCCCAAGATTGTAGAAAAAAATAACGCAAAACCCCCTTGGTGGGTGGGACTTTGAGAGTGGCCAGAAACAATGATTATATCGTATAAAAAGATTTTTTACACAAATAGTATATTCAATAATAGAAAACTTTGATCATGAAAGACAAAAGTATAAAGCAGTATTTTTATGGATTACGATACATATAAAGACACATGTAGGCTCTCTGATGAACCCGACATTTCTGGCTTTATGCCCTTCTTCATGCCCTTTATTTTATAACATACAGAGCCAAAGATTGTCATTAACCCATAAAAATAAAAGAGTTTTTTTTTTTTTTTTTTTTTACTTGATATTTTTTATTAAAGATTTTTCAATTTTACAAGATAGACATCACATTCTTACATCAATACTTTGTCCAATTGTCAGAAGGGGAAATGGAGAAACAATTCATCTTCTAGTGATAAACACAGAAAGTAGGGGCGGTACAAGTACTCTTAAAAAAAAAAAAAAAAAAAACAACAGGCACAGTGTGGTAAAACAATATAGCACAAAGAAGTTATTGCTCCAGTATATAGATTCCCTCCCTCTTTGGATAGCTCTATTTACCATTTCCCCCACATTTATTCATTTCATATCTTGACCATTCACACCATACATCTACCTTCCCGCATGCCTCTTTATTTAATCCCAAATAATTCCTTTATTTATTTTGTGTCTATTTTCTTTTTTTCACACCAAGTTTTCCACAACCTTTCAAATTTATTGATACACCCCTGTCTTATATAAAGTGTTTTTTCCTTTAATATCATACTATTCACAGCTTGCTCCCATTCTCTACTAGAAGGAGGGGTGGGCGACTGCCATCTCTGGGCTATAAGTTTGCGCGCCTGGAACAGGCATCTCAGAATTGCCATATTGGTATCGTTAGGCCTTCCCGTCCCATCCACCCATCCTAATACACAAATCTTGGGTTCTGTCTCAATGGGGACGTCAAAAACCTGGGAAATTGTATCCACTACCTCAATCCAGTAGCGGTGCAGCTTGGGGCATCTCCAGAACATGTGTATCATGTCTCCCTCTAACCCTCCACACCTTGGACAGGAGGAGTCCATTCTACTTCCGAAACTGAAAAGTTTTTTCGGAGTGAAATAAGCTCTATATAGGAGGAACAGGTGCGACATCCTTTGAGGTGGAGAGACCCATGGAGCTAGTTCAAGGATCCTGTTCCATTGGTTATTTGTGATGTTAACCCCATCTCTTATCCATTTATCTCTAAAAACGGAGGTATACTGGCAGCCCCTGGCGTCTTTATGTAGGATCGCGTACGTCCCTGAGGTCAACCCCTTAGTTGATTCTGTTTGCACTATGTTCACTAGTGTCGATATATTCCCCCATTCTATTGGTGAGTCCTCGAATTGTACTGTAAGTGCATGCCTAATTTGGAGGTATCGGAAGAAAGATTTCCTCGGTATTAAAAACTCCGCTCTAAGCTCTTGAAATGTTTTTAATTGCCCATTAGTAAAAAGCTGATGTAGGTATTTTATATCTCTACGTTCCCACTCCCTGATCGGTCCTATTTTTTGTACCTCACTCAAGTTATTGTTCTTCCACAGTGGTGAGTATTCCGTGTAGCCTCTACATCCCAGTATTGCCTTAGCCGCTACCCATACCTTGTTCATTAGATCCAGGGTGGGAATTCCCCGTATCACCATACCTGCTTCCAAAATTTCAAGAGTTAGAAAGGTCTCATAAAACAGAGAAGTTGAATAACAACTGCTCCTATGTAGCCCTGACAGTCTATGCGGATATCTGAGCGAAGTTCCAAAAAAGGCCCCCAGCAAAAAATCAGGTCGGATGATCTAAATGGAAAGCCTACAAAGAAATGTCACCCAGAACAGGAAAAACACATCCTATGTTTGCAAGTCCCAAAAACTTGGCTGGAAAATTCCTATGGCTATCCAGCTCAGGGAGTATACCTTTAGGCGGCTGCACGCTGAGTATGCCGGTAATCAGAGCCATCGCAGCTGTGATTCATGACATGCAGCCACTGCTGGAGCACATACAAGTAGACAGAAGGTAGTAGGCAGCAAAGGAGCTGCACGAACTCTTAAAACATGCAAAAAGGGAAGAACAGTATTTGATTTAAAAATGTGTTTGAATGTAAAAAAAATATGTAGGTTCAAATTATATGTTTGCTCGGGGTATTTATTGCAATTTTTATATTTGCATTCAAATTGGCAACAGACTACTTTGTTTTTCCATCATAAATCCCGTAGGCAAACATTCTGTACACACTTCAAATCTTAACTTTCTAACATTTTGTTCCTCCTTTGATCTTGCTTTGATGATTTAACATCTACCTGTACACTGAAATAATATACATGTAAGTATCTAGCAATCTTTTTTGACTATACAATTCACCTCTATTCCCATGCATATATTTTTTAATGTTTCATGTGAGAACTAGAATACTAATTTTAATATCCTTTACAATGGAATTGTTGAACAAATAACATAACATGTACCCTTATAAGAGACTATTTGCAATGATAACATATAGGGAATTGTTGGTACTCATATTTGTTTTTTGATATGTATATAACAGCCCTCAAAAGTTCCACTGGCCTGCTCGCATTTTGCGAGTGGAATTTGAGGGCTAGCAAGGAAGGGCTGCCAGAGAGCGGGGGGAAAGCACCGCTGTCAGCTTGGGTTGAATGGGAGTCCTTCTCCCAGTGTTCATGGAGGGGAAGGGAGAGGATAGCCGCCAGGATGATCAGAGCGTGAGGAACACAGCGATAACAACTTTCATTTTAATTGCTGTTTTCCCTGCCGCTTGCTGTCACCTACAGCCCCTCCTCCTGGTCCCGGGACTTTGATAGACAGATCACTCATTGAATCCCGGGACAGGTGATCTGTCTCTCAAAGTTCAATGGCCAGGAGGAGGGGCTGTATGTGACGGTGAGCGGCGTGGAACACAGCGATTGAAATGAAAGCTGTTATTGCTGTGTTCCTCACGCTCTGATCATCCAGGCGGCAATCCTGTTCCTCTCCCCTCTTTCCCTGAACAGCCAGGCTGTATGGAGGGCACAGGCTGTATTGGTGGGCACAGGATGCATTGATGGACACAGGCTGCATGGTGGGCACAGGCTGCATGGTGGGCACAGGCTGTTGTACACTTGAATTTTGCAAAAGTGTTTGACTAGAGATGGCCTTGCGGTTCGTCCGGCGGTCGGTTCTTTGCTCGTTCGCGATTCACCAAACCGGCGGACATATGGCGCTGTTTGCGGCAGCCATATTCTTTTACATTGTTAAAAACTTTGACCCATGACATCCATCATGGGGTACAGGACAGCCAATTGAGACATTTCAGCACATGGACATACCCCCTACCTTATAAATAGACCTGATCTGGCTGCCATTTTACATTCTGTCTTTTGTCAGTGTAGGAAGAGAGTTTGCTGTTTGGAGCAGGGACAGTCTGTAATCACTAGTTATTAGGTCCACAAAAGTCCTTTTAAGGACTGGTATAGGTTTACAGTATATAGGGGTGTAATACACTTATAATATACTTTCAAATATAGAAAGCATATTATAGTGCATTTCTACTGTGCAGCATTGTGACTGCTGAGTGGTTCTGCAGTTCTTTTGTCAGTGTAGGGAGAGGTTGCTGTGTGTCGCAGGGACAGATTGTAGCGACACAAATTGCTAACGAATATAGGTCCACAAAAGTCCTTTTAAGGACTGGTATAGGTGTACTATTTGGTGTGCAGTATATAGGGGTGTAATACACGTATAAAATACTTTCAAATATAGAAAGCATAGTATAGTGCATTTCTACTATGCAGCATTGTGACTTCTGATGCAGCGATACTGACAAACGAAATTAAAAAAAAAGTATTATGGTGTGATAGACCAGTGGCCCCCCAAAACGACAGATTGAAGTGGGGTGTTAAATACCTTCTTCCACATATACTGCACTTCTTTAGAGACTTTTGTCACAGGGTCATTTAAAAAATGACAGGCAGAGGAAGAGGCAGGCCCTTCCGCAGGGGTGGTAGGGGTAGGGCAGGAGCACCAGGCTTGAGCCAAAGTGGGAAGTTGCAGAAGGTGCGTTCGATTACGGCAAAGGACGCACCAGACTTGGTTGAGTAGCTCACTCAGCCTTACTCTTCTGCACCCTCCTCATCCTCTCTATCTGCACCCTCTTCACTCTCTGCTGTGTGCACCCCCAAAGACACTACCACCAACACCACCACCACCATATACCCTCCGCTTGAGTCACAGGAATTATTTTCTGATCCATCACAAGACATTCTTGGCATTGGATCAGGAAGAGGAGGTAGCAACAACCACCACTCAGCAGTCTGACAACAGTACCCAGATCAGCCCAAGGAGGTTGGTCCCCGCTGTTGCTGCCTACTCCAAGATCTCTAATTATAGTGGTGGGGAAGGTGACGTGTCTAGGGCCGTCACGTTGGTGCCCACAAGAGAGGAAGAGGAGGGGAGTTCAGAGGGAGAGATGGACCAGCAGATAGGGAGGAGAAGCAGGCGGAACTTACATTGCACAGGAGGGACAAACCAGACTGCTAATCTATCAGTAGCGAGCCATCAACCATGTACGGTCACATCTGGCGCTCCCAGGATGCTGGCACATGGCTCCGCAGTGTGGGCTTTTTTTAACGTGTCCACTGCTGACAATAGTGTTGCCATCTGCAGCCTTTTGCAGTTAACGCATAAGTCGTGGTAAGCCCAACACTCACCTAGGGACGACCGCCTTAAGAAGGCACATGAACTGCCATCACCGAGCCCAGTGGGAGCAACGCCGTCAGAACCCACAAAGACAAACTCCAGGCTCTCACCCTCCAGCCTCTTCTACTTCTCCTTCTCCTCTCTCCTCAGAATTGTCCTCCACTCCACCTTCCATCATGCCGTCCTCACGTTTTTCTGGAAAAAGGCAGGCTTCCGTGGGCCAAATGTTTGAGCGTAAAAAAATGATGACGCCGGATAACCCTCTTGCCCAACGGTTGACCGCTGGCTTGTCAGAACTGATAGCCCGCCAACTACTGCCATATAAACTGGTGGACTCGGAGGCCTTTTGAAAATTTGTGGCTATTGGAACACCACAATGGAAGGTCCCAGGAAGGAAGTATTTCTCACAGAAGGGCATCCCAGAGCTATATGGCCATGTTCAGCGTCAAGTGAATGTATCTCTGGCACAGTGTCGGTGCCAAGATACATCTGACCACAGACACGTGGTCTAGCAAACACGGGCAGGGAAGGTATATAAATTTTACTGCCCACTGGATGAACCTTCTGACGGCCGTTAAGCATGTAACCCGTGGCACCCATGTAGAATTGGTTTTACCGCCACGGATTGCATGCAGGCCTGCCTCTACTTCTCCTTCTCCTACTCCATCCTCCCTCTCCTCCTCGGCTGATTCCTCCTTTTCCGCTGCTACCGTCCCTTCCGCTGCGCTGCCCAAGATCCCCAGAACCTATTCAACATGCCAGGTGAGACGTTGCCATGCTGTGCTGCGTCTGTTGTGCCTGGCAGCCAAGAGCCACACTGGCCCTGCACTCCTTTCAGCTTTGCGTTCACAGGCAGATCAGTGGCTAACACCGCTCAATTTGACAGTTGGTAAAGTGGTGTGCGACAACGCTGCCAATCTGCTGAGCGCGTTGAAACAGGGCAAAATTACACATGTGCCATGCATGGCACACGTCTTAAACCTGGTCGTGCAGCGATTCGTTGTCAAATACCCTGGGGTCCAGGACATCTTGTGGCAGGCAAGAAAAATCTTGGCTCATATCATATCTTACACGGCCATGGCTCGCCTTGCTGACATTCAGCGGCGACACAATCTGCCAGTCAGACGTCTTATTTGTGATTGCCCGACATGATGGAACTCAACCTAGTATATGCTTGATAGGCTGCTCCAGCAGAAACGTGCAGTTAACGACTACCTGTATGAACTCTGCGGCAGAACAGGTTCTGGGAGCTTGTTTTTTTTTCACCACGCCAGTGGCTGCTCATGCGCGACGCATGCAGACTTCTGCGGCCATTTGATGAGATCACCAAACTGGTCAGTCGCAGCCATGGCGCCATCAGTGACATCGTACCTTATGCCTTCTTTATGGAGCATGCATTGCGTCATGTCATTGATCAAGCTGTCGAGGAGCAGGAGCAGGAAGATGAGGAAGTCACAATGCTGGATGAATTCCCAGGGGGGCTACTCTATCTGAGAAAAGTCAACAACAGGAGTCTGAAGAGGAGTCAGAGAAGAATCGTGCCGGGGCGGATGAGGAGGAGCAAGAACAGCATGCTTTAAATCTTTCTGGAATCCCTGTTGTTGCCCGTGGATGGGGGGAGGAGAACGAGGATGACGACATTATCCTGGATGATGAGCAGGAGCCAGGCCAGCACACCGCTTCAAGTTTAGTGCAAATGGGGGCCTTCATGCTCCAGTGTTTTAAGAGGGACCCCCGTATAAAAAGCATAAAGGTCAAGGACCAGTACTGGGTGGCAAAGTACTTAGACCCCCGGTACAAACAAAAAATGGTGGAAATGTTACCACCATCATAGAGGGCTGTCAGAATGAAGCACTTCCAGGCCTTGCTTAGAGAAATGCTGCATTCTGCTTTTGCGTGCTCTGGCAGAGGAATTTCCACTCCCAGAGAAAGAGTTGCGGGTACCAACAGCGCCTGCAAGAAGAAGAGTGTTGGTCACTTCTGATATGAGATCATTCTTTCAGTCGGCCCATCGACAGGTGTCATCCGGATCCAGCATCAGGGAATGCCTAGACCAAGGGTGTCCGACTACAATCGGGTTAACGGCCGTTGTGGACGCTCTGAGAAGTGATGAACCCCTGGACTACTGGGTGGGCAGGCTTGACCTCTGGCCAGAGCTTGCACAATTTGCAATGGAACTGTTGGCTTGCCCCTCATCCAGTGTCCTGTCCAAAAGGACGTTCAGCGCAGCAGGGGGGATCGTGACCGATAAGCGCACTCGCATAGCTCACGACAGTGTTGACTACCTCACATTTATAAAAATTAATGAGGCATGGATCTCGGAAGAATTCAACACATGTGACCAGTAGACCATGTATATGCATAACTCTATAAACGATTTATATAATCTAGCACAAGGAACTTTTTTTTACCTTTGGCTCACTTGTAAAAAAAAAGCACACCATACTATATGCCTGTACCCTCCTGTTTGAAGAGGTTAAGCGGTGACATATTTTTGGGTCCCGCAGCGAGTTGCTGGTGTCAGTGCTGGTGTCAGTGCTCTCTATCTCGGTGCTGGTGTCAGTGCTCTCTATCTCAGTGCTGGTGTCAGTGCTCTCTTATCTCGGTGCTGGTGTCAGTGCTCTCTATCTTGGTGCTGGTGTCAGTGCTCTCTATCTCGGTGCTGGTGTCAGTGAGGGAGATAGCGGCGGAGAAGCCAATCAGCAGGCAATGCCAGCACCATGGCTGAAGATCAGCACTGGACTGGTACCTCCGGACCACCACAGTAGAGCCCTGCATAGGTGGGGGTCAGGGGCTCAATCACAGGTTGGCACACTGGGACACTGGCACAGGACTGCGCTGCCCTGACTATGGCACTGATCATCTCCTGCACCCCCTTCATAGCCTGGCCTGACCTTGCCTCTCCTCCATGGCCTTCATGCGCTCCTGAATTGACAAAATTTCACAGATAAAAAAAGAATGCTTGAAGTTGTCGATCCCAGATTCACTTAATACTTCTGGTATGTCAGTGTCCATGTTGTGAGACTATTTGTGCACAGCTAGTAAGTATTTTGTGGCTGCAAATATGACCTGGAGGTTTTTAATGTTCGCCTGCCATTAAAATGAATGGGGAGCGAACCGTCCCGTCAGAAGTTCATCCATCACTACGTTTGACACTGTTCCCTACACACGGCTCATGTGTAAGGTAAAGTCTACAGGCTTGGGAATATCAGTTTGTAAATGGATCGAAAAATGGCTAAAAGACAGAATTCAGAGAGTAGTGGTTAACGATTCTTACTCTGAATGGTCTAAGGTTATCAGTGGTTGGTTCAGTGCTGGGACCCTTACTTTTTAATAATTTTTATAAATGATATAGGGTCTGAGATTAAAAGTAACATTTCTGTCTTTGCAGATAACACTAAGCTATGCAGCAGAATGACATCCTCACAGGATGTCTCCAATTTACAAGCCAACCTCAATGCACTGTCTAATTGGGCGACTATGTGGCAAATGAGATTTAATGTTGATAAATGTAAAGTTATGCATGTCACAGATCAGCTGCAGAGCTGATCTGTGTCTCACCTTTACTGCTGTAGGCCAGCTGGCACCTGTTGTTCCACTAGCTTGTGTTCAGCTCTGCTGCACTCTGCAGCTATGGGTGTCGCCGGCCTCTCCTGTTGCTTAATATATGATTCCTTCCTGCTACTTTCTGTCCAGCCCCTCATGTGCTTCTCTATTTAAATCCCTCTCAGATCAGTTCTGGTTGCTTGAGCAACATTTGTTTCTGAGCTCTCTTTGTGTAAACTGCCTTAACCTGACCTCTTGTGAACTGATCTCTTGCGTACCGACTCGGCTTGTCCTGATTACGTTGTCTGCAGCCCGCCCTGACCTTGGCTCGCTATCCAGCTCTCCTTTGCTTCCTCCATCCTTGTCTGACAGTGTCTTCTGGTACTCCCCTAGCGAGCAGGGTGAACCCGAGGGTCGTGACCTGGGGTCAGCACGCAACTAAGCCCAAACCTTTGTGAAGGGGTCCCTGGCAGAATACCGGCTGGCCCTTAGACTCCACGCCCTGGGGGATCCCGTGTCACCTGTTCGCCTGTGGGCTCACTGTAAGTAGTACCGTGACAATGCACTTGGGGGCTAAGAATATGCATGCATCATACATACTGGGGGGAATACAACTGGGGGAATCAATGTTGGAGAAGGATCTGGGGGTTTTGGTAGATCATAAGCTCAATAATAGCATGCAATGCCAAGCTGTGGTTTCCAAAGCAAACAAAGTCCTTTTTTGTATTAGGAGAGGTATGGACTCCAGAGAGAGAGATATCATTTTGCCCCTGTACAAATCATTAGTAAGACCATCTGGAATATGAAGTTCAGTTGTGGGCACCAGTTCTCAAAAAGGATATGGGGGAACTGGGGAAAGTGCAGAGAAGGGCAACCAAACTGATAAGAGGCATGGAGGAGCTCAGCTATGAGGAAAGATTAGAGGAACTGAATTTACTCACTCTTGAGAAAAGAAGATTAAGGGGGTATGTGATCACCATGTATAATTATATAAGGGGTCATTGAAGAGGAGGAAGTGCAGTGGAATAGGAAGAGGCAGATTAGGAAGACTGCCTAGCAACACGGGTTTCTGGCAAGTAAACATTTTTTTTTTTTATATATATTTTTTGGAGAATGTTAATGTTATTTTTTATTTTAGGGTGGCCCTCTGCTTTAAGAAAGGCCTGGATTCATTCCTAAATGTACATAATTTAACTGGGTTCTAACATTTATAGGTACAATATGATTGCCCCTCTGGGATCAGGAAGGATTTTTTTCCCCTGCTGTAGCAAATTGGATCCTGCTTTTCTGTTTTTTTTGCCTTCCTCTGGATCAACTGTGGGTATATGGGATTGTATGATACAGTGGTGTGAAAAAGTGTTTGCCCCCTTCCTCATTTCCTGTTCCTTTGCATGTTTGTCACACTTAAGTGTTTCGGAACATCAAACCAATTTAAACAATAGTCAAGGACAACACAAGTAAACACATAATGCAATTTGTAAATGAAGGTGTTTATTATTAAAGGTGAAAAAAAATCCAAACCATCATGGCCCTGTGTGAAAAAGTGATTGCCCCCTAAACCTAATAACTGGTTGGGCCACCCTTAGCAGCAACAACTGCAACCAAGCGTTTGCGATAACGTGCAATGAGGCTTTTACAGCGTTCTGGAGGAATTTTGGCCCACTCATCTTTGCAGAATTGTCCTAATTCAGTTCCATTAGAGGGTTTTCGAGCATGAACGGCCTTTTTAAGGTCATACCACAACATCTCAATAGGATTCAGGTCAGGACTTTGGCTAGGCCACTCCAAAGTCTTCATTTTGTTTTTCTTCAGCCATTCGGTGGTGGACTTGCTGGTGTGTTTAGGATCATTGTCCTGCTGCAGAACCCAAGTTCGTTTCAGCTTGAGTACACGAACAGATGGTCGGACATTCTCCTTCAGGATCTCTTGGTAGACAGCAGAATTCATAGTTCCTTTTATCACGGCAAGTCTTCCAGGTCCTGAAGCAGCAAAACAGCCCCAGACCATCACACTACCACCACCATATTTTACTGTTTGTATAATGTTCTTTTTCTGAAATGCAGTGTTCCTTCTACGCCAGATATACTTGGACACACACCTTCCAAAGAGTTCCACTTTTGTCTCATCGGGCCACAGAATGTAGTCCCAAAAGTCTTGGGGATCATCAAGATGTGTTGTGGAGAAATTGAGACGAGCTTTGATGTTCTTTTTGCTCAGCAGTGGTTTTCTCCTTGGAACTCTGCCATGACGGCCATTTTTGCCCAGTCTTTTCCTGATGGTGGAGGCATGAACGCTGACCTTAACTGAGGCAAGTGAGGCCTGCAGTTCCTTGGACGTTGTTGTGGGGTCTTTTGTGACCTCTTGGATGAGTCGTCGCTGCGCTCTTGGGGTAATTTTGGGCGGCCGGCCACTCCTGGGAAGGTTCACCACTGTTCCATGTCTTCGCCATTTGTGGATAATGGCTCTCACTGTGGTTCGCTGGATTCCCAAAGCTTTGGAAATGCCTTTATAACCCTTTCCAGACTGATAGATCTCAATTACTTTCTTTCTCAATTGTTCCTGAATTTCTTTGGGTCTCGGCATGATGTGTAGCTTTTAAGGATCTTCTGGTGGACCTTACTGTGTCAAGCAGCTCCTATTTAAGTGATGCCTTGATTGTGAACAGGTGTGGCAATAATCAGGCCTGGGTGTGGCTAGAGAAATTGAACTCAGGTGTGGACAACCACAGTTATAGTATGTTTTAACAAGGGGGGCAATCACTTTTTCACACAGGGCCATGATGGTTTGGATTTTTTTTCACCTTTAATAATAAACACCTTCATTTACAAATTGCATTTTGTGTTTACTTGTGTTGTCCTTGACTATTGTTTAAATTGGTTTGATGTTCCGAAACACTTAAGTGTGACAAACATGCAAAGGAACAGGAAATGAGGAAGGGGGCAAACACTTTTTCACACCACTGTATATATATATATATATATATATATATATATATATATATATATATATATATATATATATATATTTTTTTTTTTATGGTTGAACTAGATGGACTTGTGTCTTTTTTCAACCTAACTATGTAACTATGGTGGGCACAGGCTGCATTGGTGGGCACAGGCTGCATGGTGGACACAGGCTGGTGGGTAGACATGTGCATTATGAAAAAAAAATGTTTAGTTTCATTTATGTGGCGTACACACGCTCAGACTTTCTGGCGGGATTGTCCGCCGGACCTTTCCAGCGGAGGTCCGCCGGACTTTCCGAGCGTGTGGACTTGCCCACACACGCCCGAACTTTTCCGACGGACAATCCACGGGAAAAAGTCCGCGGGACTTTTGAAATGAACGGACTTGCCGACACACGATCGGAAAGTCCGTTCATTTAGAACGTGACTCCAAGTAGACGTGACTAGCGAAGGAAGTGAATGCCGCCACGCTAGCCCCGTCACCTGGTATGGATTTAAAGGGGTATCCCTACAAATCCATCTCAGACCCTTATCCGAGCACGCAGCCTGGCCGGTCAGAAAAGGGGGTGGGGTCGAGTGAGCGCCCCCCCTCCTGAGCCGTACCAGGCCGTGTGCCCTCAACATGGGGGGTGCCCTAGGGAAAAGGGGGCCCTGCGGCCCCCCACCCCAAAGCACCTTGTCCCCATGTTGATGAGGACAAGGGCCTCTTTCGGACAACCCTGGCCATTGGTTGTCGGGGTCTGCAGGCGGGGGGCTTATCGGAATCCGGGAGCCCCCTTTAATAAGGGGGCCCCAAGATACCGGCCCCCCACCCTATGTGAATGAGTATGGGGTATGATGTACCCCTACCCATTCACCTAAAGGGTAAAAGTGTAAATAAAAAAACACACACAATTTTTAAAAATATTTTATTGCACAGCTCCGGGGGTCTTCTTCCATCTTGGGGGGTCTTCTCGCCAGACTCCTCCGCTCTCTTCTGCTCTTTTACCTAGCTCTTTCACGAGCGGAGGAGCCCGGCTTTCTTCTTCGTCGCCGCCGTCGTCGTCTGGGGGTCTCGTTCTACCTTCGGGGGTCTGCTCTTCTGTTCCTCTTGCTGCTGTTGCCGCCGCCGCCTGCTGCGCCTTCTGCGTCGTCGTCTCCTTCTTCCAATGTTGACTCGTCGCTCTCTCTGGCCGGAATGGCAGAGACACATGGTGTTGTGACTTATATAGGGACAAGGGGCAGGGCCACCAGCTCATGTCACATGTTGACCCCACCCCCATATGATGTCACAGTCCCGGAGGATGCTGGGAATGTGACATCATATAGGGGCGGGGTCACCGAAGGCGGAACGAGACCCCCAGACGACGGCGGTGATGAAGAAGAAAGCCGGGCTCCTCCGCTCGTGAAAGAGCTAGGTAAAAAAGCAGAAGAGAGCGGAGGAGTCTGGCGAGAAGACCCCCCCAAGACGGAAGAAGACCCCCGGAGCTGTGCAATAAAATATTTTAAAAAATTGTGTGTTTTTTTTTATTTACACTTTTACACCTTAGGTGAATGGGTAGGGGTACATCGTACCCCATACTCATTCACATAGGGTGGGGGGCCGGTATCTGGGGCCCCCTTATTAAAGGGGACTCCCGGATTCCGATAAGCCCCCCGCCCGCAGACCGCAACGACCCGCTCGCCCCCACCCCCTTTCCTGACCTGCCGGCCTGCATGCTCGGATAAGGGTCTGAGATGGATTTGGGGGGGACCCCCACGCCGTTTTTTTCGGCGTAGGGATTCCCCTTTAAATCCATACCAGGTGACGGGGCTAGCGCGGTGGCATTCACTGCCTTCACTAGTCCCGTCTACCTGGAGTCACGTTCTAAATGAATGGACTTTCCTCCGTGTGCGAGGCAAGTCCGTTCATTTCAAAAGTCCCGCGGACTAGCACACAGACGGCGGGATTGTCCGCCGGATTGCCGAGTCCAGCGGACAATTTTAAGTCTGAACTTAAAACTTAGTCCGCCGGACTTTTGGGAGGAAAGTCCGCTCCTGTGTACGTGGCCTTAGTTTTGATTCGTTAATCTAGTTATTTTGTTTAGTTCAATTT
Organism: Lithobates sylvaticus; assembly: GCA_028564925.1. NCBI lineage: Eukaryota > Metazoa > Chordata > Amphibia > Anura > Ranidae > Lithobates > Lithobates sylvaticus. The sequence goes on from CM053029.1 coordinate 307,287,737, forward strand.
GGTTGATTCGTTCAATTCGTATTTGGAATTTTCTTCAAATTTACCGATTTTTATTTTCGGTTCAAAATATTCAAATCGGAAAAAAATGTAATCGGTCGAAACGAAAATGTTATATTGTTTTCGATTTGAAAATTTCATGATTTTTTAAATGATTACAATGACTCTTCAAATCACCTTTTGGCTTACCAAAAACATCATTATTTTGAAATGGTACTTTAATAACACACGCAGTCAAATTATTACAATGACTCTTTAAAATCACCTTTTGGCTTAACAAAAGCAGCATTATTTCGAAATGGTACTCAGTTTGCTGTCATTAGGCAGAACAGAGAGATGCTGTTTACATCTCCCCGTTCTTGAGCTCCATGACACGATCGAGGGTATCCCCACGACGATCGAGTCCGCGGGAGCCGTGGGCACGGCGGGAAATTCAAAGTAATGTACGGGTACGTTACTTTGCCCAGCCGTGCCATTCTGCTGACCTAAAAGTACAGGAGCCGGTCGGGAACCGGTTAAGGAGATGTAAAGATATGGTTAATCATGGATTTTTTTTTTTGCTTGAAATAAGACCCTTTTTGTGGGAATGAGAAGGAGGGTGAATTTAACCGCTTAAGGACCGCCTCCTGCACATTTACGTCGGTAGAATGGCGCGGCTGGGCATATCAACGTACAGGTACGTTGCTCTTTAAGTGCCCAGCCATTGGTCGCGCGTGTGCCGTGGGATCCGCAGACCCAATCGCCGCTGGTGTCCCGCAATCGGGTCACAGAGCTGAAGAACGGGGAGAGGTATGTGTAATCAAACCTCTCCCCATGCTTCCTAGTGAGACTGTCACTGATCGTCTGTTCCCTGTCATCGGGAAAGCCGATCAGTGATGTTGAATGTCAAGCCACGCCCCCTACAGTAAAAAAACACACACGTCACACTTAACCCCTCCCTGCCCCCTAGTGGTTAACCCCTTCACTGCCAGTATCATATACACAGAAATCAATGCATTTAAATATCACTGATTGCTGTATAAATGTCAATGGTCCCAAAAACGTGTCAAAAATGTCCGATGTGTCCGCTATGTCGCAGTCACAATAAAAATCGCTGATCGCCACCATTACTAGTAAAAAAAAAATATTAATAAAAATGCTATAAATCTATCCCCTATTTTGTAAACGCTATAACTTTTGCGCAAACCAATCAATAATCGCTAATTGCGATTTTTTTACCAAAAATATGTAGAAGAATACGTATGGGCCTAAACTCAGGAAAAATATTATTTTTATATATTTTTTGGGGATATTTATTATAGCAAAAAGTAAAAAAATATTGCTTTTTTTTCAAAATTGTCACTCTATTTTTGTTTATAACAAATTAAAAACGCAGAGGTGATCAAATGCCACCAAAAGAAATCTCTATTTGTGGGGAAAAAAGGACGCCAATTTTGTTTGGGAGCCACGTCGCACGATCGCGCAATTGTCAGGTAAAGCGACGCAGTGCCGAATCGCAAAAAGGGGCCTGGTCCTTTGGCTGCAAATTGGTCCGGGGCTTAAAGCGGAGTTCCACCCATGAATGAAACTTCTGCTTTAAGCACTCCTAGCCCCCTTGCATGCCACATTTGGCATGTAATTTTTTTTGGGGGGGAGTGAGGGCTTCATTAGGAGGGGGACTTCCTGTCCCACTTCCTCCTTCCGCCCAGGGACCGCCTAGGCGACTCCTCCTTTTGTCTTAGGCGGCCCCTCCCTCTAGGCAATCTCCTGGGACACGTGACAGGTCCCAGGAGATCGCCTCTCCACTTCGGGAGCGCAGAGCGACTCGCACATGCGCTGTTCATGCCCGGCCGTGGAACCGAAAGCGGTCACGGCCGGGTGCCCAGAGTGGCAATGGAGGCACTGGCGGAGAGGAGGGGGAGAGGAGCGACGCTCCGTTTGGCCACAACGCTGGACCGAGGAACAGGTAAGTGTCTGTTTATTAAAAGTCAGCAACTACACTTTTTGTAGCTGCTGACTTTTAATAAACATAAAAGGCCTGGAACTCCCCTTTAAGTGGTTAAGTAGGTTGATGGGCCAGTTAGGTCAGTGTGAGATGACAGTCAGGGAACAGCCAGCACAGGCCACATCTGCAGCAAACGTGCTGGATGGGTTAGAGGGGAGTGTGAGGGGGAACCATGGTTATCATTCCATGACAGGACTGCAAACATACTTTTCTCTTAGACAACAAGCATGTTCTGTGCTTCCTAAATATGACCAGGACTGCAAACATACTTTTCTCTTAGACAACAAGCATGTTCTGTGCTTCCTAAATATTAGTGTTCTTATTTAAAAATGAAAAATCTTAAATTAATGCACTGCTGCCTAGATCATCTAGACGTGACAGGTCCCAGGAGATCGCCTCTCCACTTCGGGAGCGCAGAGCGACTCGCACATGCGCTGTTCATGCCCGGCCGTGGAACCGAAAGCGGTCACGGCCGGGTGCCCAGACATTAATGCAGCTGCCACATCTAGAATCTAGTAAGCTGCAATAAACATTTTTATTTTTTTCTTGGGTTCAGATATCATTTAAAATTGGCTTGGTAAAAATGTCAAATTGAAACTACATTTACTCCTGCTGGCTGAAAAGAGTCATCATGAAATAATTATATGCTATATTTACCTATATATAACAGATCGAAATATTTTGTACATTTTTTTTTTTTATTCTTAAACATAATAAAAAAAAATTGCCACAAAACAACTCCCTTAAATTAACTGCTGTTTAACATAGTAGTTGTAGGGCAGTTAGTATTTTGAATTTATAATACAATTATAAAAATAGAACACCATACACCAAGGCTTTACAAGATTCACATCATAGGCCTGGACATAAGCAAAACACAAAACAACCAAATTGTTTAATTAACATATTTATTGGAAAAATTATTGGCCGCAGCTTTTAATATTGGTTCACATTCTGATTAAATTAAAATGTCAACTGACCAAATATATCTTTAACTTAGCAATAAATAAATGCATATACCAAGCTTCAATAAGTCAGCTCAGCCACTAAGACTCCAGCTGAATACACAATCATATTTTAATTTTATTTTAAAACTGTCCCCAAAAGACAGGGGGGATAGGTTTGTAAAAAACCCCACCCGTCACCCTCACCCCCAGCATGCGGCTTTTTCGATGCAGGATTGAAATGCTAAATTCATTATGTCCAGGCCAATACTAGATAAGTGTACCCCATCGCTTCTGTAAAGACCCACAATATCCCCTTCTAAGTCCACATGTCGGTAAGAAAAACCAAACCAAGGGCACGTAAATTTCTCAATAGCCCTGTTGATCCTCTTACGGACTTTCTCAAAAGGTCTCATCATAATAGAATGCAACCAGCGCAACTGTGGAATAATCTCTGAGAAAATAACAACTAAGTTTGGTGACAACGTTTTAATATGATGTATCGTACATTTCGTATGAAACATAAGATCTAAAGTACAAAGCTGACCCCCACCATTGCCATGTAGGTGTAGGATCAAAATATGAGGTGCAGGCCAACATAAAAGAAGCCTACTGAACTCAAACAACAGTTCTTCCCACAACATACCCCTTTGTCCGAACCAAAAAAGAATTCAAGTCCAAAACCAAATTAGTAAAATTGCAACAAGAAGCAGCATTTGTTTGGTCCAGTACACTAATGGGTGTCCAAAAATCCAGACCACTCAGGGACCAGGACGAACATATGACTTAAACTAATTTGATGTCCATCTGCCCAAATTTTTTATCCTATTAGGGTTAAAACCAATATTAGCCGCTTCTATGGCAGCACCGATTCTGAAAGAGTGTGAGGAAATGTGAGCTTTACCCAAATTCAGGGCCTTGCAGCATTTGGACAGAATCATATTGAATTGAAACTTCGTAAGCGGGAACTATCCACATGAATGAAAAGAGCTCCCCCAATTTCCAGACGGATAGCCAAATAGGTAGACATTTTCATAACGGGGAAAATAGGAGATCCAGGGCAAGATAGCAGATACAACCACGTACCCTTACCCAATTGGTTGGTCTTACTAGACCGGTTAACATTTTTTAACTCAGATTTTTCTAAAATAATATGCTGCCCTTTTAGGCCCGAAGAATTTTTCTTGCTGATGGATACAAATTCAGAAATCCACAATGCCGCCAAAAAGGCCAGCGTTAAAAACCACATTAAAAAGCATAGCCTCATAAGAATAAAAACATAACAAACTTGTAACTGAACAAAGAGAACTTAACATTTCAGGTGGGATGGGACACCTAGTATCCACCATGACATGAGATTTCTTGTAACCTTTCAAAGCCTGTTGAACGGAAAAGAAACTTAAACAAGAAGTTAAATTGTTCAGTTTTTTAAAAAAAATAATCCCTGAAAGGGTCTTGTAAATGTGAGACCAGGAATAATCCTTGCCCATTAGAGATTCTAGAAAATTTAAAACCAAATGTTCAGAATATGTAAACATATGAACCCCTTGTGAATCCAAATTGTATCCATAACAACCAAGATGTCTGATTGACAAGAGGATGTCACTAAAGATTTTAATATATTCTGGAACTAGACAGATTTCCACAGATGAGGAGGACATGGAATTCCGTGACAATCCGCTCTTGGCAATAGGGAAAAAAAAATGTTCCATCTGTGAACAAGAAAGTGCAACGGCAATTTCATTCACTTTACCTGGAATGTATCTGGCTTTCACCTAAGTGTTCCAATGGAGGCACTTATACACCAGGTAAAGCAAAAGTGAAATCACAGGTGGAGACTTAGAGGACAAGCAATTCACTGCAAACAATACACCCCGGTTATCCGTACTGAAAAGTATCCTCTTCTTTGCAAACCACTCCCCCTATATCTCTAGAGCCACAACTAAAAGAAACAACTCAAGTAATACAATATTTTTACAGAAACCTCTGCTTGACCAATGAACAGGCCATGAATCAGCACACCAGCTATTTTGCCAGATGGCTGCAAAACCCACGGATCCACAAGCAGAAGTCTCTGTTCAGAACAAAATCCTCCTGACAAAATGTTTTTCCATTGAAATGAATTAAAGAATTCAACCATACTAGCGTGTCTTCCTTTAGCTCAGAGGTTAGCCTTATATGGGAAAAAGAATTTATATAAACCAAAAGTGCTAAATACAGAAGCTGTGGCAAAAGCTAAAAGACCCAATAATGACTGCATGTTTTTTAATAAAATCTTCTTTCGCCTAATAAAGGAGCCAAGAAAATTTGTAAGCCTATGAACTTTTCCTGCCGGAAGTATAAATTCATTATGAAGCGTGTCCAAAGTGATACCTTAAAACTTAATACACATGGACGGCCACACCAAAAAGATAAATGATGAATTAAACAGTAAGTATTTGGCTCTTTCTTTGGGACTAATCCTAAAGGGGTCAAACGAAAATTCACAAAAAGAGGATAGACAAAAGGGTCAGACACCCTGCCTTCTGAAATTTCAATATTACTCTTTTCAAGAACCACTAAAGGAAAATCAGAGACTGATTTAAAATAATTCAGCAAAGTACATCCAGCCCCCCCATAAATGGTGGAATGAAAAAGCATTCAGAAAACCTCTTAATGAGAGGATTCGCTGTCTGATGGTTTGGATAACACTGAAGCCAAGGAAGCATGCTTGCTAGTTTCACTAGAGTGGTTGCTTTTGTGAAAATGTCCTTACAAATTTGCTGTTAGTTAACTGATGACATTTTATGAAAACATTTGGACACAGGATGTGCACCTGTACATAGTGCACACTTATGTTTGTATTTACATGTAGTGGCCCATCTGCACTGGCTATCGTTCAAGGCAAAGCATATACCTTTTCTATAAGAAGTCACAGAAGAATTAGACATATTACTTGTACTATATCTGGGAAAACTTGGTTTCTTCAGAATGAAAAGATTAAGCCAAAGACCTATGTCATTGGAACCCCACTGTAAACCAATGTAAAACTACAAAAAATACTAAAGCGCTGAAATGAATACTTGAACTCAGGTGACTAAAAAATACCTAAATAATTAAGCTGCAATCATACTGCTAGTGATCAGGCACTAAAAATAAATATAAAGTGAAAAAATGCTGCGCTCTAATTAACTAATTAATTAGCCCAAAGTGCTAATGTGAATGGCTGATATATATATATATATATATATATATATATATATATATATATATATATATATAAGATATATATAATATTAATATTAATAATATATCTAATATATCACCTATATAATAAATCTCAACATATCAAATCAATATACAAAAAAATATATATCAGGCCAATACAAAATTAAAAATATTGTTAGAATTACCTTTAAAACAATTAAAAAAAACTTTACAAAATTACCTAATAATCGGATAAAATATGATAAAACAATTTAAATCAAAATCTATATTAAGGCCCTTGGGCGAGAGCATACACATCTCAAAATCCACTTGGATTCAGTTTTGCTCAATTCTCTTATTTTGTTAGTTCCTCTCAATTGTGATTTGTACCTCTCAATAGCCCGAAACTTTAAACCAGTGGGATCTTTAATGTGATGGGATGTGAAATGTCTTGAGACACTATGTTTCGGGAAGCCATTTCTAATATTTTGTATATGCTCCCTTATTAGTTTCCACTTAGGTCATTTAGTCCTTCATATATAATGTAGAGAACATGAGCACTGTAATATATAAACAACTCCCTCAGTTCTGCAGGAGATAAAATCCTTAATTGCATATTCTTTATGCATGCTTGTAGACACAAAATTAGTACACTTTTGTCCATTAAAATTGGTATTTTTGCATGCATAACAGCTCTTGCATGGGTAGAACCCATCTGATCCAGATTTTAAAGAATGTTAATTTAATGCCACAACAAAAGTATCTGATTGCGACAGCTGATGTCTCGTCATTATATACAGTGATAGATCATGATGAGGCAATTCAGGCAGCCAAATGGGCTATGGAGAAGTTTGGCAACCTTATTTCCAAAGAAGATTTATTTTGAGCATTTGGGTTGCAGCATAATTACTTCTGGTTTAATGCAGATTATTATGGGCAATTAAATGGGATCAGAATGGGTGCCAAGTACGCACCGAGTGTAGCCAATATTTTTATGGCTAGATGGGAGGAGCAAGCCATATATTCCGATACCCCAGAAGATCTGATTTTGTATAAGAGGTTTATTGATGACTGCATTATAATATGGAAAGGGGATGAAGATAGTTTGATTAAATTCTTTGACCGTTTAAATGACAACCAGAAGAATATAAAGCTCACCTATGAGATCCGTGACAAGGTTGTACATTTTCTGGATCTGGAAATCAAAATAGGGGACGTTGATATCGGTACAAAAACTTTCTTTAAACCTGTAGAAAGAAATAGCAACATCCCGGTTGATAGCTGCCATCATGAGCCTTGGCTCATAAATATCCGGAAAGAGCAGTTGATAAGTCTTAGAATAAATTGTACTAATAATAATGAATATCTGGAACAGGCTCACTGGATAGGGAAAAATTTGTAGTAAAAGGGTACGGTAAAGAATTTATTGAAGATAAAATACAGGAAGTATACGAGATACCATGAGATTTATTGATTGAAGATAAGGAGAAGACTCAGATACAATATCAGGACGTTCCATTAATAATGAATTATACCTGCCTATGTTGAACACTATAATTCATTATTAATGGAACGTCCTGATATTATAACTGAGTCTTCTCCTTATCTTCAATCAATGAATCTCTTGGTATCTCGTATATTTCCTGTATTTTATCTTCAATAAATTCTTTACCGTACCCTCTTGCTACAAATTTTTCCCTATCCAGTGAGCCTGTTCCAGATATTCATTATTATTAGTACAATTAATGGAGCACATTATTAAAAAATATTGGCCTCTCCTTAAAGCTGATAAAATACTTCAAAGTAGTTTACCTGATAGACCTCGATTTATCTATAGACGAGTACCTACTTTGAGGGGTTTAGTAGCAAAAAATTTTCCTGAACCCCCCCAAAAAAATAACTGAATTGTCTTTCTTCCAGGGTAAAGGGTTTTATCCATGCAAGAGCTGTTATGCATGCAAAAATACCAATTTTAATGGACAAAAGTGTACTAATTTTGTGTCTACAAGCACGCATAAAGAATATGCAATTAAGGATTTTATTATATATTACAGTGCTCATGTTCTCTACATTATATAGGAAGGACTAAACGACCTATATGGAAACGAATAAGGGAGCATATAGAAAATATTAGAAATGGCTTCCCATCACAATAAAGATCCCATGGGTTTAAAGTTTTGGGCTATTGAGAGGCTACAAACCACACTGGAGAGGAACTAACAAAGTAAGAGAATTGAGCAAAACTGAATCCAAGTGGATTTTTGAGATGTGTACGCTCTCGCCCAAGGGCCTTAATATAGATTTTGGTTTAAATAGTTTTAACTCCGATTATTAGGTAATTTTGTAAAGTTTTTTAATTGTTTTAAGGTAATTCTAACAATATTTTTAATTTTGTATTGGCCTTATATATATTTTTTTTGTATATTGGTGTGGTATGTTGAGATTTATTAGATATATTATTAATATCAATATTATTTTATCATTTTAACAGCTTCCCGACCGCCTCATGTATATATACATGAGCAGAATGGCACGGGCAGGCAAAATCCCGTACCTGTACGGGATTTTTTAAATGTCTGCCCGTGGGTCGCGTGCGCGCTGCCAGCGGCGCGCTCGCGACCAGGTCGGGAGCTCCGTGACCCGGCCGCGGGACCAGCGGACGATCAGGTCCGCTGGTGTCCCGCGATCGGGTCACGGAGCTGAAGAACGGGGAGAGGTATGTGTAAACAAACCTCTCCCCGCGCTTCCTACTCTGCCTGTCATTGATTGGCTGTTCCCGGTCATCGGGAAAGCCGATCAATGACGTCAGACGTCAGCCCCGCCCCCTAATGTAGAAAAAAACATCACAGCCCATAACCCCTCCCCTCCCCCTAGTGGTTAACCCCTTCACTACAACTGTCATTTATACAGGAACCAAGCATCAATGCATTTAAATAGCTGTATAAATGACAATGGTCACAAAAATGTGTCAAAAATGTCCGATGTGTCCGCCATAATGTCGCAGTCACAATAAAAATCGCTGATCGCCGCCATTACTAGTAAAAAAAAAAATATTAATAAAAATGCTATAAAACTATCCCCTATTTTGTAAACGCTATAACTTTTGCGCAAACCAATCAATAATCGCTAATTGCGATTTTTTTTACCAAAAATATGTAGAAGAATACGTATCGGCCGAAACTGAGGAAAAAAAAATGTTTTTTTTTATATATTTTTTGGGGATATTTATTATAGCAAAAAGCAAAAAATATAGAATTTTTTTCAAAATTGTCACTCTATTTTTGTTTATAGCGCAAAAAATAAAAACCGCAGGGGCAATCAAATACCACCAAAAGAAAGCTCTATTTGTGGGAAAAAAAGGACGCCAATTTTGTTTTGGAGCCACGTCGCACGACCGCGCAATTGTCAGTTAAAGCAACGCAGTGCCGAATCCCAAAAAGGGGCCTGGTCCTTTGGCTGCCAATTGGTCCGGGGCTGAAGTGGTTAATAGGTATTTGCACCTATAGGGTAGGTTCAGCTATATGTCAAGTTCTTTCATTTGACCTGTTTATTGTTAATGATACTGACTTAGTATGAGCTCCATTAGCTGGCCACGCTAGAGGGAGTATGTGTGTTTTCATATGTACAGTATATGGAATTTACCCCATATATATAGATATGTGAAGGTTTTAATTAGTCTCGTATATGTCTAGTATTCATGTTAGCATTAAAGTGATTTGTTTATGTTATATATGTCTATTTATGTGGTCAGCGCTTTATTGCGTAAAAGCAGCATGATGACCGACGTCACTATAACAAGCAGGACGCCAGTATAAGTATAAATATGGAGCCTCTGGAGTCACATGACTATCCTTGAAAAAGTCACGTGGCATGTAATGCAATGCATAGGAGGAGCCAGTGAAGCAGCTGATTGTTTTTACGTGAAACACTGATTACTAGGAGTTATGTGAGTGAGATCTTTCCCTTCGTGATTCAATTGTATTTAATCATTGCACAATGATACATATTTCTGCTTTATTTTATGAGCGTATCTGCAGCAACATCTGACAACGCTATTAGGATTTTTGTTTCAATATATTTTATTTTCATAACAAAGGAAGACAGAGTTACATTAGGAAACAGTAATTTAGAGTGGAGATCATCAATCCTGAGTCGACCAACAAGGCCAAAGTAATGACCAAGCATTTAACAAGAAAAATTAAGCAATAATCAAAAACGAAACAAAAAACAATTACAGAAGAGTGCAACAAGCGTTATCCATATTTGTCAACACTAGCATGTGCTGAAGGTCAAAGAAAACAACACAATAATTATAAAGGGCATAGCATGCATCAAAGGGTGTTTTAGACTGAGCGGGTGGTAGGAGAGGGGTGTGAGGAGCTGCCACCCCAATAAGGATCATGCTGGCCGAATCCACCAGTCCCCAGTACCCCCTTAGTAAAAAATCACCGAAGGTTGCACCTGCCCTAGAGCAAAAACTAGACAGGCTCCAGACCTGGGTATGAGAGAGCATTAAGAAAGGTCAGGTAACTGAACTGACCATGTAATTTATTGTAATTCTCCAGGAGAGGCAGCAATGACTCTATGAACTAAAAAAAAAAAAAAAAAAAGAGAGAACTCGTAACTAGGTTGCCTATCAGTAGGGATCAGATCCGTGCAGAAAAGCTTGACAGAACTATCCTTACCGACTTAGTTCGATATCGGTCTAGATATAAGCTTGAATGAATGAGGGTCGTAGCTCAGGGAGCAGAAGAAAGAAGAGAATAGAATAGGAGGAAAGGAAAAGAGGAAGAAGAGAAGAGATAAGGAGTAGGAAGAAGTTGGCAGGAACCGTCTGGAGAGGGAAGGGTTGAGAGTGGTGAAATCGAGGTCAAAGTGGGATGGTAACTCCCACCAATGTAGCCCATGGCTCCCATGTGGCAGTGAATGCGGCGGAGCGATCCAGGAGGACACTTGCCATTTTTTCCTGGTTCATGATCCATGAGATTTTTCTTTTAGCTAATAGAGTTGAGACAGATGGTTGTTTCCAAGCCTTGGCTAGCGTGAGTTTGGCCCCCAGGAGAATAAAGTAAATAAGGCGTTGTGTGCTCCTGGATTCTCCCTGCACCGGGAAATTAAGGAGCGCAATGTGTGGGGACATGTGGATTGGGATTTTGGATATTTTGCTGATCCAAATAAAAATCTTGCGCCAGAACTGACGAATTCTGGGCAGGTCCACCAAATGTGGAGCATATACCCTCTTAAATGACAACCACGAAAACAGAGAGGTGATGCTGATGGAAAAATTTTAGCTAGCTTTGAGGGAACCAAGTACCATCTAGACAGTACCTTAATACTAGCTTCCATTAGGCAAGGATTGAGGATGCCCTTGAAGAAGCGGGAAAAGTGTCTATGCCAAGTATCAAGGGGCCTTTGTTGGTCTAGGTCTTCCTCCCAAGCTAGCATGTAAGGCGTCTTGGACTGTGTCGAGGATAGTGCTTTATAGATTACAGAGATCCCTCCCCTCTGCTCGGTAGTCTGGCCACACCACGTTTCATACTCAGTTATTTGGGGCCCGTTAGGTAATGATTTGCATTTTTTGTTCAAGAAGTTAGAGATCTGAGAAAATCTGAAAAATTCAGTTGATGGCATGTCCAATTTACTAACATAGTATGCCTTAGAAAGTGGGCCCATAGGTCTGAGAAAGTGTCCTATTCTGTATAACCCTTAATTGTGGTGGCTGCTTCCTGTGGTGACAGGCAGTCACTCACCTGTACTTGCGGTCGCCGCCTGGGGATGGATCGGGATTAAAAGCCGATGTTTCGGTCCGTGAAGGCCCAAGCCGGGGCCTCAATTTTAATGGGCGGCCGGTCGGAGCGCACCGGCCGCGGAGGGAGGCCGCGTCCGCCGGCGAAACTAGAGTGGCCGCTTCCTGTGGTGACTGGGAGTCACCCTCAAGCGTTTGTTGTGGCCGCTTGGGGACGGATCGGGTGCCAAGGCAAAATTGTGTACCGCTCTGCGGGAGCTGTGAGGAGACGCAGCTACTCCCTGAGGCGCCCGACCGGAAGTCACGCTATTAGGATTTTATTCCACAATGGAAACCAGCATTACTTTTCACAGCGGTATATCAGACTGGCAGTGGATTTGTTTTGTGGAGTTGGCTGGACAGTGTCAGTTTGAAAATTGCCACTTGGAAATTTGTTTGTCACATTCATTCTGGATTTGTACCCTTTAGATATTTATATGTACTAGTGGATGCATCCGGCGCAAATTTTGTTTCTGTCCCTCAGCAACATTGTTGTATCCACTTTTAATTGCTTAGCAATATATCAGCCATTCACATTACCATTTTTGGCACAGTATTGCAAATATTTTTGGTATAGCACTTATTGTCTTGTATTGTGCACGGACTGAAAAGTTAATTAGAGCGCAGCATTTTTTTCACTTTATATTTATTTTTAGCCACTGTAAACTTGGATATACAGATAATTTGTGATGAAAGGCCTCATATGAATACCAAGTGAACCCCCAAAATTTCTATACGCCTCTTGTATAATGTCAATATGCTTAAAGAGCTTCAGGCTAAATATTTTACATAAGACACTGGAATAAATGCAGAAACCTTGTAACCAATTAGCAAAAGACTTAGGAACAGGCCTGCAACGTTCCTCCTCTGTTTTTTCATTTTTCTCCGATTTAGCCAAAATGTATTTCATGGATGGTAATAGAGAGAAAATGTCCACAAATCACCTTTCCATATCTTATCCTTTAGGCCCCTTTTAGACATGTGCACAACAAAAAAAAAATTAGTTTATTTTCGTTTTGTTTTTTTCGTTTCTGAAAAAAATTCGTTTATTTTCGTTTTGTTTTTTTCGTTTCAGTTGATTCGTAACGATTCGTAAATTCGTACGTCGTCGGTGTTCGTATTCGTATTTTTTCGTTGATTCGTTTTTTTTGTTAGTTTAATTTTCATTTAATCGTTCATTCGAAATTCGGACGCATTCGTATTTATTCGTACATTCGTAACATTCGTAACATTCGTAGATTCGTAATCGGAGCATAATTCATAATTTTATGTAATGTGTATGCTATTATTACATTTTAAGAGACACGGAAAATTATGAATCGAAAAAAAAAGTTACGAATGTACGAATTTTTTCGTTCAATCCATTCGAAGCACGTTAAGCAACGCCATTGTAAGAGACACGGAAAATTGCAAAGCGCTGCCGTGGCAGTATTGCCGCGGTATTACCGCGATGTCCCATTGAAATCAATGGGTAGGAGCAGTACCACCGCTCCTATACCGCTCCAAAGATGCTGCTAGCAGGACTTTTTTTACCGTCCTGCTAGCGCACGGCTCCAGTGTGAAAGCCCGCCGGCTTTCACACTGGAGTGAATGGGGCCGTTTTTTTCAGGCGATGTACAGGTGCTATTTTTAGCGCTGTACCGCCTGAAAAACGCCCCAGTGTGAAAGGGGCCTTACACTGGGTGATAAATGATATCCCAAGGGTGATAACAAACATGACATTGCCTCCTTTAAGTCTCTGGTGCCCCAAAATAATAATTTGCAGACACTGACTCGACTTGCACACAAGGAGGAATTCGTTTATTTTTTTCCAGAATGAGGTAAACCAGTAGAATTGCACCCACTACCTGACTAAATAACTGCAAAAGAATCCTTGTCAGACACATATGCTGTTTGCTGAACATTACCAATGTCAGAGGCATGTGGTGGAGCAGCAAAATCTGAGCCTGAATCTCCATAACTAACCTAGAGAGAGAGGAGGATAATTGACAAAGAATTTGTAATTGCCGAGACTCCCCTCCTGCTGCCCCCCTGAGACTAGTTAACTCAGGCTACTGGGAAGCATAGTGCACCAGAATGCTGGAGACCCCAGCTCCTGTGTCCCTCTGGCTGACACCGTCGAGCTCCTAGGGAACGTGTATTCAGAGCCCCTTCGGTGTACTGCCGAATCCGGCGTCGCTCGTTGTCTAGATGACATGGATGCTCTTTCAGAAGGTTTGCCCTGAAAGCTTCTCCCCTGCTAGTCTCCGCCTACGCTCCCGTGTTCAGCCAGCCACTCTGCTGGGCGGGGATGGGCTGAACCTTTGGCACCAAATGCACCGCCTCTTCCCAGGCCAATCCTCTTCGGCTCCTCCTACCGAAGCCACAACAGCTTCTGGACCCAGAAACAAAAACCCTGCACTGACTCCACCTCTTCATCCCGAAAGCTAGCATCATCCATCATGTCCACTTCAGCATCTTCTCCAGCGGCCGCTTCATCCCCGGGATCCAAAGGTAATGCAAGGCAGCTTGCAGCCAATCATTACCTTTCTCCACTTTGGTTCGCTCCAGTAACTGCCAGTAAACATTCTTCCAGATGAAATCAACACCCACAAAGCTGGGCAGCCTAGACAGTCTTTCAGAGATTCAAGATCCAGAAAGCACTTAATTACTTAAGCCATGGACCATTTGGCTGGCCAAAGACCAGAGCACTTTTTGCGATTCGGCACTGCGTCGCTTTAACTGACAAATGCGCGGTCATGCGACGTGGCTCCCAAATAAAATTGACATCCTTTTTTCCCCACAAAAATATTATTATTTGCGCTATAAACAAAAAAAGTGTAAATTTTGAAAAAAACGCATAATTTTTTACTTTTTGGTATAATAAATATCCCCGAAAAATATATAAAAAAAAAAAACGTTTTCTCCTTAGTTTAGGCCGATACGTATTCTTCTACATATTTTTGGTAAAAAAAAAATTGCAATAAGCGTATATTGATTGGTTTGCGCAAAAAAGTTAGAGCGTCTACAAAATAGGGGGTATTTTTCTGGCATTTTCATTAATCTTTTTTTTTTTTACTAGTAATGGCGGCTAACAGTGATTTTTATCGTGACTGCGACATTATGGCAGACACGTCGGACAATTTTTACACATTTTTGGGACCATTGGCATTGGCCATTGGCACTGTATTGGCATACAGTGATCAGTGCGATTAAAAATGCACTGATTACTGTAAAAATTTCACTGGCAGAGAAGGGGTTAACACTAGAGGGCAGTGAAGGGGATAAGTGTGTCCTAGTTTGTGTTCTAACTGAAGGGGGATGGGGACTGTGCATGGGACCTGTCAGTTCCCCCTCAGAGAACCGTAAATTGTGTGTTTTTCACGCGATCACGGCAGCACGCATGCGCCCCCGAGTGGCTGTCTATGGTACCGACGTACCATGACGGCGATTCGCGCAGCCGAGCCTGTTGCCGCAGTATAACTGCGGCGGCTGGTCGGCATGCGATTAATCAGCGACATCGGCACCAAGAACTTGATAGCTGTTGATTCATTGCTGATTAATTTTGATAAACAGGACAGAGGTGCTCTCTTATCTGTCACAAAACCTCCGGCAGCACTGGATGCCTGTTCGGAAAGCACACTGGATGCAGGGCAGCCCAGCAGCTCAATTGCATACTGGGCAAGTTCTAGCCAGTGGTCTATTCTCATGACCGAGTAGCCCAATGGGATTTGGAAGCTGACAGTCCTGGGCACAGAGGACTTAAAAAAAAATTGAAATGCATCACCCCCTTCTCCACCGCACCTCTCTTGACCAACAGAAGCCTCAAAACTGTTTTCCACCAGACTGTAACCCACCTGAGTCATGAAAGGCATTACATAAACTCTTCTTTAAGGTGAGCAGAACTATGGGGAAAAACGTTTTTCCATGTCCTTGTTTCTGATCTCCTACCTTTACTGACTATGCCATCCATGTTTTTCTGAGCTCTGTAGTTCCTCTGCAATAGCCTGCTGATTTTGAAGAAAAAACGTTACTGCCTGGTGATATCAGGTTTGTAATCAGGTTTGTAATAGCTGGCTGCTATTCCTCCTGTACTCCCAGCCAGCGGTCTTGCCATTGCCCACTTGTAGTTCTCCACAGCAAACAGGGAATTGTGTAGTGTAGTGGGCAGAAAAGGTCTCACAGCCCCCAGTCTGTACTGCCCATGGAGGTGGTTTCCTCTCCTCCTTCTCCTCTGCTCCCTGCCAGCAATGCGCCCCCCTCACACCTGGATGTTCGGGTTCGGCGGGTTCGGCCGAACTTCGGAAAAAAGTCCGGGTTCGGGACCGAACTTGACCCGAACTTGACCCCGAACTCCGAACCCCATTGAAGTCAATGGGACCCGGACTTTTGAACACTAAAATGGCTGTAAAAAAGTCATGGAAAGGGCTAGAGGGCTGCAAATGGCAACAAAATGTTGTTAAGAGCATGGCAAGTGATCTGCAAACAAATGTGGATAGGGAAATAACTAAAAAATAAAACAAATATAAAATAAAAAAAACATAAAAAATAAAAAATAAAAATAAAATGCTGGAGGCCCCCTTCTCAGCAGAAGAGGTACAGGAAGTCATTAAGAACCTCAGAAACTCAACGGCACGATGCCGCACATATGGTGGGAATACCCCAGAATACGCACTTTCTGGAAAAAAAATTATTCAATTTAATGGATAAGATAGTGGGAAAATAAAATACTTGGAAATGAAAAAAAATGAAAAAATTATAATCTTGACCTAGGAGGACGAAATTCAAATGGAGTAGGAGGTTGAGGTGGCGGTGGATGTGGCGGTGTAGGTGGAAGCGGCGGTGGAGGAGGACGAGGTAGCCAACACTGGTTCAAAAATACAACAATGGCTGGGTAAGGCTAGTGGTGAATGATGTGTCGAATTCTGTCCCCCGTCGCATAGTGTCCGCCCTGTACTGCGCTTGCTCAGTACGTAGGACAAGGGGATTTTGAAACTCTCCGAAGACGATGCATGGTGACTCCAGGTTCAAGCCACATCCTCCGAGGTTGAAGCCTAGCCAAGCGAGCCCAGGAGGGGCCCTGTTACTATGTGCTACCGTATGTCCACTTGGATGGTCGGGCTTGAACCTGCACTCACTGTGCAGGCGACGTTCATCTTTGGAGATTTTGTGAATCTCCTTGTCCTCCGTACTGCGCAAGCACTGCACCTGCGCAGTAAGTGGCCGGACACTATGCGATAGCAAGACAGTTTTCGTCAGAACACCGGTATATGTGTCTATTCTGCACAAGGTATGGCCAAGTCCTGTGGGATCCATGCCTGGTTCATTTTAATGAACGTGAGCTTGTCCACATAGGCTCTGGACAGGCGGCTGCGCTTGTCTGTGATAAAGGCGTAAAGGGCAAGCTCAGGCCATGTGCCCAATTTGGAGACCCAGAAATTGAAGGGGGCAGACCCGTCATGCAGTACGTGTAGGCGTGTGCACACATACTGCCCCACCATGTTGGTGAAATGCTGCCTCCTGCTAAGACGTTCCATCTCAGCTGGTGGTGCTGATTGTTGTGGCGTGCTGACAAAGCTTTTCCACATTCCAGCCATGCTAACCCTGCCTTCCGAGGTGCTGGCGGTGCCCCGGCTGCGTTGGCGACCTCTTCCTCCTCCTCTGCCTTCGCCTTGTGCTTCCACCGTACCCCCGCTTCCAAGTGGGAATGCCACCAGCAGCGCGTCTACCAGCGTGCGCTTGTACTCGCACATCTTACGATCACGCTCCAGTGAGGTAATTAAGGACGGCACGTTGTCCTTGTAATGGGGATCCAGCAGGGTGGCCACCCAATAATAAGCACCAGTTAAAATGTGGGCAACTCGGCGGTCGTTGCGGAGACAAGGAAAAGCTATCCTCTGTGGGAGGTGTATCGTCTGTGTCCTCTGTATCCCCCCAGCCACGCACCAGTGATGGACATGAGCTGGTCTGGGTGCCACCCTGCTGTGAACACTGTTCCTCCTCCTCCATCTCCTCCTCATCCTCCACCTCGTCATCCTCCAGAACTGTGCCCTTGCTGCCAGACAATTGTGTACCTGGCGCTTGTTTGTGCAGGAACCCACCCTCGTAGCCACTTGTAAATGACTGCCCTGAAAGCCTTGGAAATGAACCCTCTTCCTCCTCCTCCTCCTCCTCATCCTGTGCCACATCCTCTTCCATCATCGCCTGAAGAGTTTTTTCAAGGAGGCATAGAACTGGGATAGTAACGCTGAGAACGGCATCATCAGCACTGGCCATGTTGGTGGAGTACTCGAAACAGCACAACAAGGCACACAGGTCTCGCATGGAGGCCCAGTTATTGGCGGTGAAGTGGTGCTGTTCCGCAGAGCCAATCACGCGTGCGTGCTGCAGCTGAAACTCCACTATCGCCTGCTGCTGCTCGCACAGTCTGGCAAGCATGTGCAAGGTGGAGTTCCACCTTGTGGGCACGTCACATATGAGACGGTGAGCGGGAAAGCCGAAGTTACGCTGCAGCGCTGACAGGTGAGCAGCAGCAGGGTGAGAACGCTGAAAGTGCGCACAGACGGCCCGCACTTTCTGCAGCAGCTCTGGCATATCGGGGTAATTCTTAAAGAACCTCTGGACCAACAAGTTCAGCACATGCGCCAGGCAAGGGATGTGCGTCAAACCGGCAAGGCCCAGAGCTGCTACGAGATTTCGCCCATTATCGCACACCACCAGGCCGGGCTTGAGGCTCACTGCCACCAACCACTCATCGGTCTGTTGTTCCATGTCCCTCCACAACTCCTGCGCGGTGTGGGTTTTTTCCCCCAAACAGGAAAGTTTTAAAACTGCCTGCTGTCGTTTAGCCCTGGCTGTGCTGAAGTTGGTGGTGAAGGTGTTACGCTGACTGGATAAGGAGGCGGTAGAGGATGAGGAGGCAGAGTAGGAGGAGTTAGCAACCGGAGGCAAGCTGAAGTGCCCTGCAATCCTCAGTGGTGGAAGGACATGCGCCAAAGTGCTATCCGCCTCAGGCCCAGCCGCCACTACATTTACCCAGTGTGCTGTTAGGGAGATATAACGTCCCTGACCGTGCTTACTGGTCCACGCATGCGTAGTTAGGTGGACCTTGCCACAGATGGCGTTGCGCAGTGCACACCTGATTTTGTCCCCCACTTGGTTGTGCAGGGAAGGGATAGCTCGTCTGGAAAAGTAGTGGCGGCTGGGCACGACGTACTGTGGGACATCCAATGACATCAGCCTTTTAAAACTCTGCGTCTCCACCAGACGGAATGACAGCATTTCAAAGGCCAGGAATTTTGAAATGCTGGCTTTCAGGTCCAGGGATCGCGGGTGGCTAGGGGGGTACTTCCTCTTCCGCTCCAGTGTTTGGGAAATAGAGAGCTGAACGCTTCCATGGGACATTGTGGAGATGGTTGGTGACCCAGGTGGTAGTGTGGCTGGCAGATCCTCTGTTTGCGGGTTGGCAGGTGTCACTGTCACTACAGAGGTGGATGAAGAGGCCGAAACTGCAGCAGAAGAGGAAGCAGGAGGAGCCAGAGACCTTTCTTGGTTTTTGCGGTGTCTACTCCACTGCATCTCGTGCTTTGCACTTAGATGCCTGGTCATGCAGGTTGTGCTCAGGTTGAGAACGTTTATGCCTCGCTTCAAGCTCTGATTGCACAGCGTGCAAACCACTCGTGTCTTGTCATCAGCACATTGTCTGAAGAACTGCCACGCTAGGGAACTCCTTTGACCTGGCTTTGGTGTGCTTGGTCCCTTGCTGCGTTGGGCAGTAGCAGACGTACTGTCTAGGGGACGGACGCTCCGCTTTTGCACCCTGCTCCCTCTTCTGCTGTGCTGGTGGCTCTGTGCGACCACCACCTTTTCCTCTGAACTACACTGATCACCTGCATGACGTTGATTCCATGTGGGGTCAAGGACCTCATCGTCCTCCACATCATCTTCCACCCAGTCTTCACCCCTGCCCTCCTTGTCGCTCTGCACAATGGCGAAAGCAGCAGCAGTTGGCACCTGTGTTTCGTCATCATCCGAGACGTGCTGCGATGGTCCTCCCATGTACTCATCATGAAACATAAGTGGTTGGGCATCGGTGCACACAATCTCTTCCACTTCTGGGGCAGGGCTAGGTGGATGGCCCTGGGAAACCCTGCTAACAGAGTCATCAAAAAGCAGAAGAGACTGCTGCATGATTTGGGGCTCAGACTGATTGGCTGATTTGCAAGGGGGTGAGGTGAAAGACTGATGGACATCGGCTGCAGGTGCCAACTCTGAACTTTCATCAGAAGACTGGGTGGGAGACAATGTGAAGGAACCGGAGGCACTGTCAGCAACCCAATCTATCGCCTGTACTTGTCCTGGCCTCAACATTCGTACAGCCTCATTAGGCGCGCCAAAATACCGCTGCAGGCTCTGTCGCCTACTCGCACCTGAGGAAGGTGTTTCACTAGTGCGTGTAGCTGGCACAGATCGACCATGTCCTCTCCCTGCAACAGGAGCGCCACCAGCAGCACCACGACCCGGGCCACGTCCCCTTTTTGATGATCTCCTCATATTTCTCATATGATCTCGCCCTAAATGGGTGTTTTTGTCAATAGCAGAATACATGTACAGTGTCTAAAGCGTTTATGAAAACACAGAAAATGCTATTGGGAAGAAAAAAAACACTGCAAAATAAAAAAATTTTGCAATGTTTTTCCAATATCAGAATACACGGATAGTGTCTAAAGCGTTTATGAAAACGCAAAAAATGCTATTGGGAAAAAAAAAACACTGCAAAATTAAAATTTTTTTGCAATGTTTTTCCAATATCAGAATACACGGATAGTGTCTAAAGCGTTTATGAAAACGCAGAAAATGCTATTGGGAAAAAAAAAACACTGCAAAATTAAATTTTTTTTGCAATGTTTTTCCAATATCAGAATACACGGATAGTGTCTAAAGCGTTTATGAAAACGCAGAAAATGCTATTGGGAATAAAAAAACACTGCAAAATTAATTTTTTTTGCAATGTTTTTCCAATATCAGAATACACGGATAGTGTCTAAAGCGTTTATGAAAACGCAGAAAATGCTATTGGGAAGAAAAAAAAAAACACTGCAAAATTAAATTTTTTTGCAATGTTTTTCCAATATCAGAATACACGGATAGTGTCTAAAGCGTGTATTATGAACACGCAGAAAATGCTATTGGGAATAAAAAAACACAGCAAAATTAAAATTTTTTGCAATGTTTTTCCAATATCAGAATACACGGATAGTGTCTAAAGCGTGTATTATGAACACGCAGAAAATGCTATTGGGGAAAAAAACGTAGCAAAATTAAATTTTTTTGCAATGTTTTTCCAATATCAGAATACACGGATAGTGTCTAAAGCGTTTATGAAAACGCAGAAAATGCTATTGGGGAAAAAAACGTAGCAAAATTAAATTTTTTTGCAATGTTTTTCCAATATCAGAATACACGGATAGTGTCTACAGCGTGTATGTATGAACACGCAGAAAATGCTATTAGGGGGAAAAAAAAACACAGCAAAATTACATTTTTTTGCAATGTTTTTCCAATATCAGAATACACGGACAGTATCTAAAGCGTGTATGAACACGCAGAAAATGCTATTGGGGGGACAAAAAAAAAAAAAACACAGCAAAATTACATTTTTTTGCAATGTTTTTCCAATAGCAGAATACACACAGACTATGGTGTATCTCTTACTTTATGCAGTGTTGGTCCTAATGGTGCACTGAGCTTGCAGGTAAAACGTTTGTATTTTGTCTGGCACTGGCCTCATGGCACTGTTAAAAGACTGTGCACTGCACCCCAGCCAGGGTACAATTGATTTAGGAATCTCTTCAATAATTCTCTCTGCCTCTTTCTTTTGCTTAATAAAGAAACTCCTTACTCTACTCTACCCTACTCTACTCGCTCACTGATCTAACTAATTAGAAGAAAATTAAAGGAATGTGGACTGACTGACTGACTGACTTTATCACACTAACTCCTAAAATCCTCTCTCTCAGCAGCACAGGAACCTGTCTATAGCAGAATGACGCTGTGTGCTGTGTGTCTGGACTATATATAGAGGTTGGGTCACATGCTGCACTGCCCAATCACAGCCATGCCATTAGTAGGCATGGCTGTGATGGCTTCTAAGGGCACACTAGTGAAACTAGCGTCGATTGGCTGCCCTGCAGCTGTTAAAAAGGCGCCAATACATCGCCGAACACCGGACCCGAACCCGAACTTACAGCCAATAGTTCGGAGTTCGGGTCCGGGTCCCGGACACCCAAAAGTCCGGTACGGACCCGAACTTTACAGTTCGGGTTCGCTCAACCCTAAAGTAATTTTCCTGTCGCATCATGGCAGCATACACTCTTGGGTTGTGACTCCGCCTCCACAACCTGATAGGACCACATAACTATAAGATGAAGATACGGCCCCCGCCCCGGTATTCTCTAATTTTTCCTCACCTGTTGGGACCGCACGCATCACCCTCTTACCGCTTCGCCCCAGCCAGGTTCTAGCCTCTCCTGGTTTGGAAGTCCTTGCCGGTACAGCCTCTAAACGAAGCTAAATGGAAGGAACCCCACTCTGGTGATCTCAGGGGTACTACTACTGCACCTGCCTGCTGTAATAAGCCTTAAACAGGTTTAAAAGCATTGCCATCGCTGCCTTGGGAAGCAAGCCTTAAACAGGCTTAAAGGTATGTGATCCCTCTTTACATTAAAAAGCCTTAAATAGGCTTTGTACCTTGCAGTGGTCTTCCTCCTTTGATGTCACTTTCTTTCCGGCCCCTGCTGGGCCTTGTAGTCCCTCCTGTGTGTCCTCTGTTCCCCCCAGCAGCGCTCAGCGTTCCGGCGCCTCCGCGCATGCGCACTACGGCTCTACGGGCATCCTGTTGAGGGAACTGAGGCTATTGCCAGTATCCAAGATGGCGCCGACGGCCGCGCGGCGCTACTGCGCATGCGCGAAGCGTCACGGCGCTCCCGGCGCCAAATTCAAAAGAGGAAAGATTCCCTTTCCTTTCCCTGGATGTTTTTTCAGCAGAAACCACCTGCAACAGATTCCAGGACTATCATAGCACACTCCCCAATAGGTAAGTGCCTATTTTGTTTTGTTTCTTTTATTTGTGCATTGCTGCAATCTGCTTCTTGCTCCATTTCCCCCCTTACCTTCCTTCCTCTCTAAATGCCTATTCCTTTCTACTAGGCTGCCTTTACTATCCCTATGGAGACCACTGCCCCAGCAGATCACCACCATCGTGATAGGTAAGAGGGAAGGATTGGGTAAGTAAGAAGACGAAAAAAAAAGAGTGCAGGACCCGCTAATGCTGCCTAAATGGTTAGCCCCGCCAGGTCTTCAAGGTCATCTAAGTCCGGACGCAGGGAGGCATCTCGTGGAAGGAGCCGCTCAGGGCACAGGAGGAGCCACTCAAGCCGCAGCAGGAGGAGGAGCCGCTCAGGCCACAGGAGAAGCCGCAGGAGTCGCTCCAGGTCCCGCTCCCATAGCCACTACCACCGGAGGAGGTCATCGCACAGACGCTACTCACCAGCCCCCCCTCCCCGACCAGCGGCCAACGCCTGCTGGATATGCGGAGCCATCGCCCTTCCGGAGAAGCTTGCCTGTCGCAGGTGCCTCGAGGAGGCCACTAGGGAAAGGGAGCAGGAGCCAAGAGAGCTTGCGACTGCAGCTCCGCAGTCCACTCCAGACATGGAGATGTCCATTAGGGGTACCTCCCCCCCCCCCCCCAGTACATCCAGAGAGCCAGACTCCCAGTCTGAGGATGAGGAGCTGGAGGCGGCCGCGGGTTTTGACTTCTCCCTGATCGATCCATTTGTGAAGTCTGTCAAGGAGGCGATTAACTGGGAGGAACCCCAGGAGGCCCCCCAGAAACAGAAGAAGTACTTCCCTAACCTCAAGAGGGACCCAGAGGCATTCCCCTTCATTGAGGAGTTGGATGACCTGATCAGGGAGGAGTGGCAGAAGCCAGACAAGAAACTGAGCCTTAATAACAGGCTCACCAAACTCTACCCGCTCAAAGAATCCCAGGCTAAGCCCCTGGTTACCCCGCCAGTAGTGGATGCTTCTCTCATGCGCCTGGCGAGGCACGTGACGCTCCCTATCGAGGACGCAGTAACTTTCAGGGACGTCCTGGACAGGAAAATTGACACTGACCTAAAAAGGGCCTATACAGCAGCGGGAGGCGCTTGCAGGCCAGCCATAGCACTGGCCGCCGTTGGCAAGGCTATCTCCAGTTGGTCAGCTTCCACGGAGAAGCTCATTACGGAGGGTGCAGACCAAGACAAGATAGTCAGGGCCCTGCAGGAACTCAGCCTCGCTGGGGATTTCGTGGCAGAGGCCTCAGTGGATGCCATAAGATCATCCTCTAGGGCCATGCTGGCCTCGGCTATGGCTAGGCGGGCGCTCTGGCTCAAGCCCTGGGCAGCGGACCCGGCCTCCAAATCTAATTGGTGCCGTATCCCCTTCGATGGTGAGAACCTCTTTGGGGCAAAGCTGGACTCAGCTATCTCAAAAGTGACCGGCGGAAAATCCGGGCTCATCCCCTCGGATAGGAAACCCAGGCAACAGAGGCCTCCTCCTCCCAGACGCAACCTGCCGGATAAGTACAGGGATGCTAGGGCCTACAGACCAGGCAGGGAGTACCGGAGGAACTGGAGGAACCCCCAGACTACCTTCTCCAAATTTCAAAAATCCAAGACCTCTGCGTCTAATGACCAGAAGTCTTTTTGAAGGTGCGTCCGCCCAGCCAGCAGTAGTGGGAGCCAGGCTCTCAAAATTCCAGCTGGCTTGGGCGGGCACCATCAGAGACCCGTGGACGGTGGCTACCGTCCGTTTCGGGCACAGGTGGTCCTTCCAGGGTCGACCCCCGGGCGACCACTTCTGTCCAACCAAGCTTCCATCCTCTCAACACAAAAGGGCGTTGCTGCTGGACTACGTCCAGGAGTTGCTCCGAAAGGAGGCTATAGTAGAGGTGCCCGGATCTCAAAGAGGCAGGGGGTTCTACTCCCCCCTCTTCCTGGTCAGGAAAAAGTCAGGGGATCTGCGCCCCGTCCTAGACCTGAAAAGGCTCAACCGATCCATCCGGGTGGAATCTTTCAAGATGGAAAGTCTACAATCCATCCTTCAGGCCGTAAACCTGGGGGATTGGATGTTGTCCGTGGATCTTCAGGATGCATACCTGCACGTCCCAATCCATATCTTGTTCCGAAGATTCCTCCGGTTCTCTATAGACCAGCGGCACTTCCAGTTCCAGTGCCTGCCGTTCGGGATCTCTACGGCCCCCAGAACTTTTACAAAGATCCTCCTCCCGGTAGTGGCGGCCCTGAGAGAAAGGGGTTTGAGGGTCCACCACTATCTGGACGACATTCTCCTACTCTCAGGCACCAGAGAATCCCTTATTCAACACCGGGAAATTCTAATTTCCACCCTTCAGAGTCTGGGGTGGCTCATAAATTGGGGGAAAAGCAACCCCCAGCCCTCGCAGAGAATGGTCTTTCTGGGGGCCGTATTGGATACTCGGTCAAACACGATAGAGTTGCCCCCAGAGAAGATCCCCCCTCTGACCCAGAAAATCAGGAGAGCCATCCTAGCCACTTCCCTACCGGCCAGAGCGTGCCTCAGCCTGCTGGGCTCCCTATCGGCCACCATTCCGATGGTACAATGGGCGCACTGGAACGCGAGGCCTCTACAGATCTCGTTTCTGCGCCAATGGAACGGCTCGGCCATGACTCAGCCCATCCACATCTCACAGGAGGTCAAACAGTCCCTGAGATGGTGGACCCGGCCGAGCAACTTGGGCAGGTACAGGCATATTATTCCCCCCCCTCAGGAGGTGGTTACCTCGGATGCCAGTTTGGAGGGTTGGGGGGCCCATTACCTACACCATGCAGCCCAGGGCCGCTGGCCATTCGAAGCTCGGGACATCGTTTCCAACGTTCTGGAAATGAGGGCGGCTCTCCAGGCCCTCCTGGCCTTTGGCCCTCTCCTGAGGGGCAAGCAGGTCCTCCTGAGGTTAGACAACAGAGTCGCTGTCGCCTATGTCAACCGCCAAGGGGGTACCAAGAGCTCTTCCATGATGCGGGAAGTTCTCCCTGTTATGGAATGGGCACAGCGGAACCTCCTGGACCTCAGGGCAGTCTACATTCCAGGTACCGAGAATCTCCTGGCCGATTCCCTCAGCAGGAGATTTCTCTCCAACAACGAGTGGTCCCTGAGTCCGCAGGCCTTCGCCCTGATCTCCAAAACCTGGGGCTCCCCGGATATAGACCTGGCAGCGACTCCGGACAATACGAAGTGTCAGAGATTCCTGTCTCGAGTCCCCTTCCCCTCAGCGGAGGGGACAGACTGTCTCCACCACCCCTGGGACTTCCACCTCGGGTATATCTTTCCCCCGACTCCCTTGATAGCGAGATTTCTGCTCAGGCTCAAGCGGTCATCAGCCCTAGTGGTGGCCGTGATCCCCTTCTGGCCCAGGAGGCCATGGTTTACCACTCTCCTACAGTTGAGCACAACAGACCCGCTCCCCCTTCCACAGTCAGTCGACCTGCTCTCCCAGGGCCATCTATTACACCCGAGTCCAGAGAGGATGCACCTAATGGCCTGGAGACTGAAAGGTCTAGGTACTTAGAGCGGGGCTGTTCCGCTAGGGTAGTGGACACCCTACTTCAGGCCAGGAAATCCACCACAAACACCACCTACCGGCGGGTTTGGGATAGGTTCACCTCCTTTGCCCATCAGCAGGAGTGGGATCTATCCTCCATCTCAACCCCCCAGATACTGGAGTTTCTGCAGACAGGTCTGGACAAAGGCCTCGGCTCCAGCACCCTTAAGGTGCAGGTGTCAGCCCTGTCCGCCCTGACTGGGACTAGATGGGCCCTCGACCCTCTTGTTGTTCAGTTCCAGAGGGCATGTCTCAAGCTGAGACCTCCCAGGAAGCCTTCATTCCCGACCTGGGACCTGTCGGTCGTTCTGGAAGCCCTATCGAAAGAACCCTTTTTCCCTCTAGAAGGCATCTCCCTCTGGGACCTGACGCTAAAGGTGACATTCCTCATCGCTATAACATCGGCTAAAAGGGTCTCTGAAATGCAAGCCTTACTGGCCAGGGATCCATATCTGGTCGTCCACCCAGACAGGGTAGTCCTAAAACCCTCAGACCGCTTCATCCCTAAAGTGTCGTCCTCTTTTCACTTCAACCAAGAGATTAACCTGCCAGCGCTCACCACAGACCAGGGCGATCCGCACCCCCTGGATGTTAGAGGTAACATCATCAAATACCTCTCGGCCTCAGAACCCTTCAGGAAGTCAGAAAACCTCCTAATCATCCCTCACGGTTTCAGGAGAGGTCAGTCAGCATCGGCCCGCACCATCGCCTCATGGCTGGTGAAAACCATTAAGAAGGCCTACTCGCTAAGTGCTACGCAGATCCCGGACGGATTGAAGGCGCATTCCACCAGGGCAGTGGCGACCTCATGGGCAGCCTATTGTAGGGTCTCAGCCGAAACCATCTGCAGGGCGGCCACCTGGTCCTCCAGGAATACTTTTATTTCCCATTATAAAGTCGACTCTGCCCGCTTGTCTACTGTAAATTTTGGGAGATCTGTTATTCAGGCCAACTCTGCCATTCCTTGTGAATAAAAAACTACTATTGATGCATTACCCACCCTGTCTGCGAGTTACTCCCCAGAGTGTATGCTGCCATGATGCGACAGGAAAACGGAAAATTGTATACTTACCTTTCCGTAATTTTCCTTTCCTGTCGCATCCTCATGGCAGCATACAATATCCCTCCCATTCTTAAATAAAGGTGATTCATATATACAGAGAATACCGGGGCGGGGGCCGTATCTTCATCTTAAATAAAGGTGATTCATATATACAGAGAATACCGGGGCGGGGGCCGTATTTTTCATCTTATAGTTATGTGGTCCTATCAGGTTGTGGAGGCGGAGACTAGTCACAACCCAGAGTGTATGCTGCCATGAGGATGCGACAGGAAAGGAAAATTACGGAAAGGTAAGTATACAATTTTCCGTTTTGTTTCAAATGCAGTTGAAATAATTTAGAATCATCTTGATACTATTTCAACCGGATTCGAAAATATTTTGCGACCCGACTTTGGGTCCACGTATCTTGGGATTACTTGGTGATAGAAATTTGGAGATGTTGTAGTGCTAGTTCTACTGTGTTTGCATACCAAATGTGGGGTTTCTAGCTATAAGTGGCCCCGAGATATGTGGCCCCAAGTCGGGTCGCAAAATGTCATTCTCTGCTGCAGAAAAGTGCTTGACATTTTGTGACCTGACTTTGGGGCCACGTATCTCGGGGGCCACTTATAGCTAGAAACCCCTAGAACTAGCACTACAACATCTCCAAATTCTACCACTAAGTGACCCTGAGATACGTGGACCCAAAGTTGGGTCGCAAAATATTTTCGAATCCGGTTGAAATGGTTTCAAATGCGAATTAACGAATTAAAACGAAACGAAACTAAACAAATTTTTTCCTTTTGCACATATCTACTGACGACCAGGCAATGGCAAATCCAAAGGTGACCAGACAGAAGGAGCAATGCAAGCACTCTGCCAATACCCCTGGGTAGATTCTGTCTAATTTTGCCGGTGTCTAGTATATCCTATGCAGGAAATTAAAGTGGATTAGCTGATCCCTTCCTGAGACCAGATGAGGAAAGGGAAAACTCCACATATCATGCCTGGCTTCCCCTCCATGATCCGGAACCTCTTCTACCCATTACTCTCTACACTTAACCACAGTGTGAGGAGTTACATAGAAAAGTTCTTTATATAACTCAGAGTGTTTTTTTTAGACTCATCTAACAAAATGTTTTCTAAACTTGATGGCTTAATTTCCACCCTAACAGAGCCAAATTGAGAGGTAAAAGTGTGTCGTAATTGTAGGTATCTAAATAGGTAGGGATTAGGTAAATGTAATCTCTTCAAAGGTCAAAAGTTTACCCCTTTCTGGTGATATCCCCTAATGTCTTTATCCCTTTAGCTGCCTATATAATGGGATCTGGAATGGTAAGGAATTGAGGGAGATGGGGGTTCATCCACAATGGAGAGGCCTGCGAGAAGGAATCAGAGGCAGGCTGCAGCAGGTCCTGAACACAGTCCCATGCTTTAAGTTTAGCTCTCATTGTTATCATCAGGCGTATGCTTTCATAGGAGCAACCTATGAATAAAATGCTTGTATAGGTCAGGAGGCGCCAAGACCCCTTGCCCCCAAGGTTCTTGTAAAGCTCTAAGTCCAATTCTGGGAGAAGCGGACCCCCATATAAATGAGCTGAAAAGACCATGTATTTTAGGAAAATGCGAGGAACCCAAACCGGAGAGTTGCGGAGAAAGTATAAAAAGGACAGGGATTATCTTTATTTTTAGAAGATTAATGCGTCCCAGCACGACAATGGAATGTTCTTCCAGGCCTTAGTCTTTCTATTAAGAAAGTCCAATAACAGGTGCAGGTTCAGTGCGTGATAGTCTGTGACTCTCGCTTTTACACGGATCCCAAGATACATGAATTGGGAGACCCATTGTAGCTGCAGCATTATATCTGTGGCAGCCTGAGTGCCAGGGTCCATCAGGAGTATAGTAGAATTTTTTCTCAATTCACTCTGAGACCCGAGAAGACCGCAAACTGATCCAAGATACGGAAAACCGCACAAAGGGATGGACCTGGATCTCTCAAAAATAACAACATGTCATCTACCTAAAGTGCTAGGCACTCTCTTATGGAGCCCATTTCCAATGCATCCACCTCAGAAGAGGAGCGCAGAGCCACCACCAAAGGCTAGATCATCAGGGAGAACAAAAAGGGAGACAGCCGGCATCCCTGACTTGTGCCCCTGCCAATATCAAAAAACTTAAATATGGAGGACCCTATTTTTAAAGCCATCTTGGGTTTACTATATGTAGCCAGGAGCTGGCTATTATGCCTGCAATCCAGAGTAATTGTTCTGTGTTATTAATGTGAGGTTAGCTCCCTCTAGTGTTTGCTGGACTCTATGTGTTATTTCCTTTTCTTGTGATAAGATTGAGAGCAAAGCATCATGGGATTTGTAGTTCAGAGTGCTGAAGCTCCAATGCCAGCCGGACTGAGCCAGACTACAATTTCCAAAATGCTGAGTGGACAGAACAGACTGCTGGGAAAGGATATAAAAAGGGTTGGCGCGGCCTAGATCAGTCTCTTGGGATGCCGTTTGACTCTGCCAGCAGGAGGTCTGTGTGACAGTGAGCTGCTGTTGATTTGTGGCTTACACAGCGGGGAGCCGGTCAGCTATAAGCAGAGGGACCTCTGCGGACAGCATCTTTTCTTCCCTGCAGCGGACCGGAGTGTGTTCCAGGTCATCCAGAGACACCTGCACTTCAGATTCTAGTGGCTGCAGCGTGGCACGGCAGGAGCCCTTTCCCAGAGCCAGGATACAGAGAGAGTTCCTGATAGAGTGCTCTTCATCATCTACAATCGTTGCCAGCAGTATGTGAGTGGTGAGTGGACAAAGCTCACAAAGTTACAACACAACAAGCCTAGCTGAAGACATCTGTATTTCAAGGAATACCCTTTTACATTTTGCTATCCTTTTCTCTCATCCACATTAATTGCATTGCACTTCATCTGAAGGGAGACAGACAATTTGAATATAATAGTTTGCATATAGTTTTCTTTATAATGTGCAAGGTTTAATGGCCTGTGGGTTGAGGAGGCAGAAGGGAGGAGCCTGATGCAGAAGATATTTTTTTAGCTTTCTACCCTCCTGTTAACTCGTTCACATAGGTTTCTGTGATTGACTTAATATCTGTGTTCATTCATAAGTCTAGATAAAGTATTTGTCTGTAAGGGTGTTTTCCTCTTCCTCCAGTGTTGAGATATACTTATTTTTGTGTTCTCACTAATACAGTAAACATACTTGAACTGTTTCTTTAATACTGTGTGCATCTCTATTTATTAATATTAATACAATTGGTAATATGACTGAACCCAGGGTGTCAGAGGTAATGGAGGATTTGCAGAGTCGAGTTAATCAGTGGGATACAGAG
The DNA here is from genome assembly GCA_028564925.1 of Lithobates sylvaticus. Lineage (NCBI taxonomy): Eukaryota > Metazoa > Chordata > Amphibia > Anura > Ranidae > Lithobates > Lithobates sylvaticus. The sequence continues at coordinate 307,318,679 of CM053029.1, forward strand.
TCTATTAGCAGCCCTCATGGGGGTACCGCTACAATATGTGTTCAATTTTTTTTGAATGGTCTCAAAAGGAATTAATCTAGCCAGCGAAGCCTTTGGATAATTTCTGAAACTACAACCACTGTATTAGGAGACAGTAGATGTATTTGTTGAATAGAATGCTGTATACTAAAGATAAGATCCAAGGTTTTAACTTGTTCAATATCATTACCTCCTAAATTAATAATGATAACATCAGGCTGAGGCCAACAGTTAAACAATCTTCCTCACTTAAAATGCAAGTCACCCCAACACATACCTCTCCGGCCACTCCATAAAACCTAAAATAATGCAGGATCCAGACACAAGTTGGATGAATAACTTATTGCAGATGCTCTCCTCTTAGCTAAAAAAAAGTTTTAAAGGTGGAGCTGCGCTATATTGATTTGGAAAGACTCATATGTGTCACACATATAGTATATCATATACAAAACACTGAATAGTGATTATTAAAGGTATAGAAGTCCACAAACACATAAAGGATAGGGTGCGTATTGACTATTGCGACAATTAGTGATTATATTATTGTTAAATTAATTGAAAGTGACTCAAAATAACTTCTAAATATAAATTGAAAATCACCACACCCATTTATAAAGCATATGACATTTGATTGAAAGAGATCAAAAAAAAACAGCCATGTGTAAATTTCAGAGCCAAATAAATACAAAAAAATAAATAAAAATAAAATTCAAAAGCTCAATGTCCCAAATAAAGAAAAAATTCCAATTGTGAGGTAGGATAAAGGAATGTTGTAGTAGTGATAATTCCACGATCCTCTATTGCCAACATGAACAGTGAGTCCACAGCACACTAAAAGGGTGAAAGGACCGCCACCAAAGGAACACAATGCCTGCTTACCAGAACTGAGTGGTCCCTTATTACAGGGGACCTCTCTATGCGGGTGGCTCTTAACCCCAGCCAGGGAGATAGCTTGACTTGATCTTGTTCCTTCAGGTATAAACGGACTCTCTCACTCTCACATATACCGCTATCAACAGCCAGGGAATATCGCCCACTCAGATATATCTCAGGTCAGGATCACACAGTGTAAACCGATACCGAGGGGAATAAAGTGCTTCACATAGCGTGAAATAAAAAGACAACTGAACACTTACAGGATGTCAGATAAAAACAGCAGAAAGGCGAGCCGGCCGGTCTCGCTAAGCAGCCCGTGTATCCGGGACTTCAAACGTACTGCGGTGGCGTTAGGACGTCGCTCCTCCTCCCTACCTAAAAAAAAAGTGTCCGAGAATCCATGCTATATACGAATGACCTGCAAATATTAAACAAATTGGTTAGGAATTTGATCTCCATCTACCTAACCTCTTAATATTTTCCTCCCTAAATCCTGCTTCTGTAGCTGCTCCCATTCTGAAAGAATGTGAGAACAGTTTTATTTGTCCAAATGCAATGCTGATAAGCATCTCTTCAAGACACAATTAAACTGAAATCTAGTCAGGGGTGACCTATCGGCATGGATAAACAATAGTTCTTGAGTAATTGGTCTAATGAGCAAGTATTGTTGCAAAAGAAAAATAGGACATATAATAGAATTGGGGCAAGAGTTTAACAAACTCCAAAAATCCAATTAATTGCAAATAACACTCCCTTGTTATCTGTACTTACCAGCAAACGCCTATTCCTGAAATGATCGCCCAAATTTCAACAGCTACTATTATTAGAAATAGCTCCAACAACACTATTTTTTTCAAAGCCCCCTATAATTCCACACCTTTGGCCAACGATCTGCACACCAATGTTTTTGCCATTTAGTAGCAAATCCTATAGACCCGGCTGCATCAGTAAACAGGCAAAACTCTTTGTTGTTATGAATTCTTTTCACCATATAGTGCTACCATTATAATACTCTAGGAAACACAACCAGACTAACATGTCTTCTTTTACATCACTTGTCAATCTAACATGAGAGGAAGGATTTTTTAAACCTGAAATGATGGAGTACAAGTGTCTAGAAAAAACCCTTCTTATTGGCAAAACCCTAGTGGCAAAGGCCAATAGACCTAATAATGACTGTATTTCTTTAAGGGTCACTTTTTTCTTCTGATAAATGTGGTCAATAGCTTTCTAAGTTTTAGTATTTTTTTTTTTCCGAAGGCAATCTAAATTCCATGCGCATTAAGTCTATGGTTATACCCAAAAATTAAGTGTAAGTGACAGGGCCAACTGTTTTTCCGATTTTTTTTTTGTATAATCTTTATTTATTCATTTCTCTTTTTGAGAACTTTTGAGAACTTTTTTTTTCAATCAATAAACAAACATATAACCAACAAACATGATTGGGGGGGGGGGGGGGTTAATGTCGTCTTCCTTCATAGGAAAGGAAACTATGTATGCCTGATCACTGTGCTATAATTAACCCATGGTTCAGATTTAGAGTAAAACTCTTCCAGTCTATTACTATTAGTACAAACCCATTTCTCGTCTTCCATAATTTTGTTAACCTGTCTCGCCCATTGTTCTAAAGTAGGTACTTGCTGCTTTTTCCAATAGAATTAGCCCTTTAGCTGCATCCAACAATTGTGGAACTATACTCTTTTTATACTCTTTTTATATGTCCTAATGGAACTTTGGGTACCATGAAAGAGGCATTGCACCTGGTCGTCACTGATCAAAGCCATTATTATTTGTGAAATGACATTCCTGAGCTCAGCCCAAAATGGCCCAATCGTAGGACATTCCCACCAGATGTGAATATGGGATCCTTGTTGCCCGCAGCCCCGCCATCATCTATCTGAGACTGAGGGGTATGCAATGGCCAACATCTTCGGGACCCTGTACCATCTGGACAAAAATGTATCATTTGTTTCCTGTGTTTTAATATTTATAGAAGATGTATGTACTAGTCTTAACATATTCCTTTTCTGTAAGTCTGTGATATGGCGCGCTACTCAGATTCCCACTCCCCAAAAATCTAAGGCCTGTGGTGACACTACTTCTGTTGAACAGTTCGTGTGACACCATTCCCTGGCTGTTTATGCCAGAGAGGTTTAAAATCAGAGAGAGGTTCCGCCTTTCCAATCTCCTTTAGATAAACAGTAAAAAAATGCTGTAATTGCTGATACCTCCAGGTATCCACTGGAAACTCGCCTTATTCCTCTATAAGGTCCCCCAGCAGGCGTAATCTCCCACTCCACTTAAGCTTAAGACAGCTAGTGTCTCCATCGATAGCCCAAGATTTAAAAAAGAGTAATGACTCCCCCGGGGGAAACCAACAGAAACCCCTAATGGTAGTAGTGGAGAGATTTTTTGAGCTAGAGATTCTTGTTTGTTAACTGAATCCCAGAGCATAAAGGTGTGGGTATTAAGAAAAGAGGCAATTTAGACAGCCCTCTATATGGGTGCGGAACCCATGGAGCTTGGGCTAAATCACGACCTGTCAATATCTTTTCTAATGTCACCCAGACCTTTTGAGAGGTATGATGTCTCCAACTAAGAATTATAGTTAAAGCAATCACTTCATAATAATTCCTCAAATTAGGTAAATTTAACCCCTTTTCCAATTTAGACCTCGTAAGAATATGATATGCCAGTCTTGGTTTCGTTTTTCGCCAAACAAATTCAGTAAAAATCCACCTTACATTATCAAAAAAAGACTTTGGGAGTTGAATGGGAATCATCTGCATAATAAATAGGGCTTTGAGCACCCCCATCTTTAAAGTATTACCTCTTCCTAGCCAGCTCTGTCCCAGTCTGCCTTTATATAGCTTTGACAGGTCTGCCATCAAACTAATTCCCAAATATTTAATACGTCTTTCATTCCATATGAAAGAAAAAGACCGCTTAAGAGAATCCTTTATAGTTTGAGGTACGTATAACTGCAAAATTTCGTATTTGTTATAATCTATTTTGAAATTTGACACAACCCCAAAATCCTTTAGGTCCGCCATTAAATTAGGTAATGTTATTAACGGTTCAGATATAAAAAAAACAAATATCATCTGAATAAGCAGAGAATTTTTGCTCTGCAGGGCCCACTTTAAAACCATGGATATTGGGGTTTTCTCTGATATTTAGTCAGTGAATTAAAATTATTTTGCATATGTGGAAGTAGAAGCTGTTAAAATGTCCCATAATATATACTATTAAATCCATCTGGACTATTCCCCTTAGGTAAGTTCATAATAATATTCTCTATTTCCCCCTGAGCAATTGGTTCCTTACAGGAAGCGACTAGCTCAGGAGAAAGTTTTGGATATTTTATCTCTGCTAAGTAGTTCTTGATCCTCTCTCTGTTTTAAAGAAGCATGCAACAATCTATCTGCATATAAGCAATAGAGCTTGCTATAAAATTCCTGGAACAGCCTAGCTATTTCCGATGATTGAAATACCTGTTTTCCATCCTGGGACTCACGCCTTTGAACATGGCACTTCTCCTTTCTCTTTCTTAATACATTAGCCAGCATTTTCCCAGGTTTGCTGCCCTGTTCATTAAACCTATAAGCCCAGAATCTTATTTTTTTCTTAACCTGCTAGTCCAGGAACACAGGCAATCTATCACGTGCCTCATAGAGACGATTCTTGATTCCAGAAGATTATATAAGCATTTATGGAAGTTTTCCAAATATTGTATATCTAAAAGTAAGTGCTGCATTTTCTCTGATTTTTGCCTCTTGAGCTTCGAACCCTGTGAAATCAGAACTCCTCTAACATCTGCTTTGTGCCCTTCCCATATTAAATTTTGGGAGTCTATTATTTATCTCAAAATATATTTTAATTTCTTCGGTGACTGCTGCTAAGGCCATAGGGTCTTCCAAAATTTTGTTGTTCATGCACAAGGTCCATTCCCTCACCATCCCATTGAGAGGTCTAATCGTAATTGAGACCGGAGCATGATCTGACGTAATATGTTCGATAACTGCTCCCTCTAATAAATCTAAGTAAAACTGATCCATCCATAACAGATGAATTCTAGAATACACCTTATGGACCTTAGAATAATAACTAGTCCTTTATAGATGCATTAAGCATCCTCCAGCAGTCAATTAAGTGATTTGACTGCATAGTCTTAGGAAAGTGCATTGAGGCCCTCTTGGATAGTACCGACCTTCCAGTTGATATATCCAGCTCTGGGTTGGGGCTTAAATTTAAGTCTCCCCCAGAACGAGGATGCCCTTCTGGAAGGATTTCCTGTGCTAATGGAATACCAAAATAAGAGAAAATATCAGTGCAAATTTTAAGCATATTAATGCAATCATCTGAATCAGCGGGACCCAAAAGTAATAATAATAATACGAAAACATTTTACTACTGGGTGAGAACTTGCACAAAAAGTGCATTCATGTCTATATGTGCTTGAATGCATCCATTTGCATTGGATGTCATTGTACGCAAAGCATACACTCTTTCTAGAACTTGTACCCAAAGGGGGCAGGCTGGCTTTTTAAATCAATGCGGCCAGCGGCAGGTGACGTGCTGTAGCTTTGGGGCTGAATGTGCCTCCTCTTCTCACTCCCAGCATACAGAGCTTCACCTCTCCCTCTCTCTTCCTGCCGCTGGCCAAGATCTGGATCCACCACTGAGGGATCTCCTTCCTCTTCCTGCCGGAGAGTATCTTCATGTCGTCGCTGTTCCGCTTTCTTCTCCCCAGGGGCTTTAGCTATGCCGTTGAGTTCTTCATCTTTCCCCTGCGTCTCCGCTTCGGAGGGTAAGGACAGGCACCTCTTCAGCCAGTTTTCATCTTCAACTCCTGCCCATTCCAAAAGCTGGTGGATCAAGGTCTTCATGTCGCCAGATGGATTAACAAGGACAATGTATTATAGCCCTTTTTGCCTAGCGCTGTCCTGTTAATCCCTTCTGGTGACTGGCAAAAACCTATGTCCTGAGCCCGTTTTTATAGGGGTCCACAAGAATTCCAGAACCTTCCAGGGGGTCAGATGACCTTTTCTGACCAATCCTGAATGATCCCCCTGGATTCTGGAATGTTCTTGGGGATCAGCTGACCTCACTGGCCTATCATAACTTCCCTACTATTTCTACTACTTTTCTACTATTTCTACTACTATACTCTTTTGGCTGGGCTTCTCCTATGGATCACAGAAGTGCAATTTGTTTTTAACTCCTGTGACCCGTTTTAAGCAGAGAGCAGGCTGAAGTCTGCTCACATCACAGAAATCAGTCCCAGCCTCTCGGGGTGACGCTGAGAAAAAATTGTACCCTGTGTCAGAAAGATGACGCAGTGCAAAGTCTGAAAGAGTCTCCCTACGCGATTCACGGGGTGACACGCTTCATCAGGGCCTCGGATTATAGTAAAAATTATATATATGCTGTAATTATTATGAAGTGTTATCAACAGTGTTAACTAATAATATCAAAAGCTCCTATTTAATAAAAAAAGTTTAATAGTTTGCAAAGTTTATCCATTAGATCATATTAAAGCCTGTTAAATGAGCTGCGACAAATCATGGGGAGAGAGAGAAAGAGGCAGAGGACAGATTACTAGGGTAACGTGCACATATAAACTATATTATAAACTATATTTAAATTTTGAATACATAGTAGGCATAAAAAGATTGTAAGTGAGTATTGGGAACTTCACCTGTAAAATGTTAGCTACCGGTTTGATGGAGGTTTAGCATGGGGAGCCCATGGGGATTAGCTTTGCATCCTCACAGCTGGGACGGGTTTTTCTATTTACTGATGGCAGCGTGTATAGTTGAGATGGAATTAACAACTAAATAAAAAAATAGGCTGAATTTTAAAAAAGTCTACAAGAGGTGGGGGTGGGAAGGGGAGGGGAGAGAGGGTAGAGGAAAGAAAGGGAAGGGAGAAGAAAGGGAGAAAAGAAGAGGAAAGGGGGGAGGGGGGAAGAGGGGAGGGGGGAAGAGGGGAAATGGGGAAGGAGGAGGGGAGAGAAAGAGAGGGGGAGAAAGAGAGGGGGGAGGAGGGAGCGGAGAGGGGAAAAAAGTGAAAGAAGGAAAAAAGTAGATAAGGAAGAAAAGAAAGAAGGGAAAAGTAAAAAGGGAGGTGGGGAGGGAAGTAGAGGGGGAGGAAAGAGAAGGGGATGGGGGGCAGGGAGGGAAGGGGGAACTGGGTGAGTTATATGGTAAGGGGATAGGTTGGGAAACCTTACCTTAAAAATCATGGATATCAAAACAAACACCCCAGGGGGAAAGGAAATGGGAAGGTAGATATAACCACTTAGAAGAATGTTTGATGGTTGTTTCAAAGTTGATGAAGCCTTAAATGGATTTATATAAAGATCCATAGTAGGCTAGTCAATATAAGCAGATACAAAAGATAGATATACTGTAAAAGGTCAAGGGGTAAAATACTGATCGCTAACATATTACAGATGAAATTCAAGTGAAGGCTTTATTATGATCTAATGGGTACATTTCTCAAATTATAACACTTTAATTAAAAGTAGATTTGATATTATATTATTAGTCAACACTGTTGCAATATTCAATGTAAACTTTTTCAATCTTCATAATAATTTGCTGTTAATAATGTTTGTGTATCATTACAGTATATACATTGATTGTACTATAATTCGAGACCCTGATGAAGCGGGTCATCCCGCAAAATGTGTAGGCAGACTCTTCGGATTTCTCAGCCAGGATAACAACATCCTGGACAACCTAACTGTAACTGTGATTTTAACCTGTTCTATCTTAAATGTTTTAACCCAACTACTTGTATGTGTAGAATAAATGATGATGGTATTAACGGAAACGTGCCAGAGCACAGCTACGCAGCACCCTAGGTTGTTCTGAGACCCATCTTGCCTTCCCGGGAACACCGCAGGAGCGGTGTCAGGTCAGATGAGTCCATGCGACCGGCACTTTTTTATGTATATGCCTGTTTAATAAGGATAACATTGTGAGTGTTTTATCGTGAGATAATTTTTAAAGGAATAAAAATGAGTTATACAGGATTACGCTATGTTGGCTTTTTATCTGGTTGAGTCCAATTTAGATAAGCAAGTCTGAGCAATCTGGTATCAATCTATGGTGGATCGGATAAGTGTGTGAACCAGCTGAGTCTGGTAAGTAGGACATCTATAACAAAAGGCACACGCGGTGTGGTGAAAGGATTTTTCCACTCAACAGTCACCATTTTACAGGATTTTAATGCGGTCTTATGTCTGGCACAAGTCACTTCGGCACTTTAATGAATTTTCTATATGGGACCTCCTATATCAATTGAAAGATTTTCACTTACAATTATAATCAGTCTGCTGTTGCGGACACTGGACTGTGATATATAAACATTGAATGATATCATTAATATTTCTTTTTTTAAGCGCTGCTAGTGTTTATGACAAAGTGAATTTTCATTTTTTCTGTGACACAATTTTATGTGTAGAATAAAGTTTTTGTATATTTTTACTTTTAAAATCTCCTTAGTTTGTGCATTTATTAGACCCTACAAGGTACATGTAAATTCCCACTCGATTTTGTTCTAGACTGGTATATACTTTACATTGTAGCTAAGTGTAATTTCTTCAGTGTTGTCACATGAAAAGATATAATAAAATATTTACAAAAAATGTAAGGGGTGTACTCACTTTTGTCAGTTTTGCTTTTCCAACATTGTCTGCCATTCTTTTTTGCCATTAATACAACTTGGTCATCTATTCTTACAACTGTGTGTGCATATTTGTCTTGTGTGGCTCCCGGGAAATCCTCCAGCCAAGGTAATTTGGGGATTCAGTTGGAGTGGGGCTCTGTATTAGCCAGAAAGGAACAGATATGAATATACCAGTGGTTCCTTTTGGAACATGTGCATGAAGGTGCCATACACACACACACCTGACTCCTGGGTGCCTAGGCTTACATTTCTCTCCTGGGTGGCTGGGAGCGCTATGGATGTATGTCAGGATGGAAAATAGCTGCTGCACTAGCACCAAATCTGACTGATATCAGAGTCACTCCACATTTTGTGTCCAGTATATCCTTGAACCCAGGAAGGGGGGAGTCTTAGGTAAAAATACTTATATGGTGGTGCATCATAGAATGCTGATTCAAGAAGTTAGTTGATAGTTTTTTTTGGATCAAAAAGGCTTTTTCTTTCCTGCTAAAGCACATTAGACAATGGTTTTAAGGGGTTTCTACTTGTTTGGAGTTTTCCTCATTAAATTTTATGGACATATCTTTTTATCTTGATTATTTGTTTCTACAAACAACGTCCCCATATATCCCTGTTATAGCATCACATCTTCTTTACATGGGAAAAGTCAAAATTAGAGTCTCAGCATCACTTTACAGGAAAAATCATGCTGAATAATGGAACTGCAAGTGGAAAAAAAGTTAATTATAGGTGTGGGTGATTGAAGTGGAATGAAGCAATAAAGGTCCCAATAGGTGTAGGTAGAAAGGCTACTTTAACTATTATATGCAGTACCAGTACATAGTATTCAAAGGACAGGAGACTAATTACCATTATTGGTATAAAGGAAGATAGTGTCTAGGCTGTTATCTCCACATGTAGTCCACCTACATCCAGTAATTATGAAGTTCGCAGACAATTTCAAGTGAACAAATACATGTTAATACATTTTTCTCCAATCTATAAGTTTAGAGATAAAGCATTAACAACATCAACCACAAATGCAACAGTGATTTAAAGAGGAAGTAAAGCCTCTTAAAAGAAAAAAAAAATGACTTACTTGAAAACTAAGCCCCCGAAGCGGTCCTCATCCACGATCTTCTGCGCCGCCATCCAGCGCCGGAGTGCCTTCTGGGTCTCACCGCTCCAGCACTGTCATTTGCTGGAGCGGCGATGACGTCACTCCCGTGCATGCGCAGGAAAGCGGCATATCGCCGTGAACCTGGGATGCGCAGTACGGACGCACTGCGCATCCCGGGTTCACGGCCATATGCCGCTTTCCTGCGCATGCGCGGGAGTGACATCATCGCCACTGTGCAGGAGTAGAGGGATGATTTTTATTAAACTCCCTTGGTGCCTCCTCTTGGCACCAAGGGAGGTAGAGAGAGAGCACCTCTGTCTGGATATTTGCCTACCAGCAGGAGACCATGCCAGCAGAGAACTGAGCCTGAAACTGGGAGTGAGGACACTTGGGGGAAGTGCAACAACTCCCACATCACATTTGTACCGCTGCCGCAAAGAGAATGGAGTGTCCACTCTGCTTCCCACCACTGATCACTGGAAGCTTTCGGAGTGAGACTGTATGGGACCCCCTTTCTACAGCAAGAGATAACTGCTGCATCCCTGGTACTGGTGAGAGGGCTATTTGCCCACTGCTTATACTTCAGGCAGGGACTGAAATGTACTCAATCCATATCACCCCCATACTGCACTCTATACCACACTTTTTCCAAACCTAGACTGCATTATACTGAAACTACCTCCTCTGAACATATAGTTACATAGGTACATAGTAGGTAAGGTTGTATAAAGACACCAGTCAATCCAGTTCAACCTGTGTTGGTGTGTGTGTTTGTGTAGATAATAAGTTCCCATATTCCTGTATATTGTGTTAGTTAATGCCGCGTACACATGATCGGACTATTCGGCCTGACTATCCGGCGGACTTAATCCGGCGAACAATCCACCGGACTTTCCGAACGAGCGGACTTGCCCACACAGAAGACCCCCGGACGGTGATGAAGGAGAAAGCCGTGCTCCTCCGCTAGTAAAAGAGCAGGAGATATTGGAGGAGTCCAGCGAGAAGACCCCCGAAGAAGAGAAGACCCCCGGAGCTGTCTAATAAAGTATTTTAAAAAACTGTGTTGTGTTTTTTATGTACACTTTTTTCCCCCAGGTGAATGGGTAGAGGTATTATTACTTATTAAAGGGGGCTCCCGGATTCCGATAAGCCCCCTGCCCGCAGACCCCAACGGCCAGGGTTGTTGGGAAGAGGCCCTTGTCCTCATCAACATGGGGACAAGGTGCTTTGGGGTGGGGGGGCTGATATGTTTTTTCGGTGTAGGAATTCCCCTTTAAATCCATACCAGGTGACGAGACTAGCAAGGTGTCAATCTCGCCGATCGAGGCGGCGACATTGACTTCCTTCGCTAGTCCCGTCTACCTGGAGTCACGTTTAAATGAACGGACTTTACTCCATGTGTGGGCAAGTCCGTTCATTTCAAAAGTCCGGTGGACTAGCACACAGACGGCTGGATTATCCGCCGGACTGCCGAGTCTGGCGGATAATTTTGAGCCAAAACTTTATTCTAAGTCCGCCAGACTTTTGGGAAGAAAAAGTCTGCCGAAGCCCACACACGGGCAAATTTTCTGGCGGACTCTGGTCGGGCGGATTCGCTGGATAGTCCGATCATGTATACGTGGCATAAGATGCACGTCCAAGAGTCTTTTCCACAATCTGTGGTGTCAGCAGGAAGTATTGATAGTTTTAAAAGAGTTCCACATCCTTACGGCCCTGACAGTGAAAAAACACCTAAGCAGCTTAAAGTTAAACCACTTTTCTTCCAGTCTCGTGTGCCCCTGTGTCTTCTTACACTCTCTGAGACTGAATAGTTTCATACTTACGCTGGAGTCACCTTTGAGATATTTGTATATCACTATTATATCTCCTCTCAAGTGTCTCTTCTCCAGGGACAATACATTTAGTGCTTGTAGTCGTTCCTCTTAACTGAGGTCCTAAAGTTCCCATATTAATTTTGTTGCCCTTCTCTGGACTCTCTCCAGCTCCAGCACATCCTTTCTGAGGATTGGTGACTAGAACTGGACTGTTACTCCAGATGTGGCTGAACCAGAGTTTTATAAAGTAGCAGGATTATCATTTTATCTTTGGAGTAAAGCCCCTATTTAATATTCTGATGGCTTTGCTTGCTGCAGATTGGCATTGCATGCTATTTCTCAGTCTGTCTTCTATTAGGACCCCCAGATCTTTCTCCATCCTGTAATCCCCCAGGGGGACCACATCTACTTTGCACCTGTGCCAAGACTATACTGTACTTATACCGCATGCAGGTTAACTGGGGCTGTCGTTAAGTGCACCTATGCTCTCAAAAGGGCCCCAATGATATTTTTGCTTTCACTGTTATATTCGCAGCCATACCGCACATCTGTAATGCGACCATGGTTTACATATGCATGCTCATCCTGAGTGTGCATTTGTGGGTGTGTGCAGGGCAACAGGGGGTACAGGGAAGATTGAGGCATGGATATGCCTCGGCCTTCCTCCACTCTCCCTCCTAATGTTGGCAGTTGTGGTCCCAGGCTCCCCAGAAGAGCTGGAGAGCCTGGAAACTATGAGGGAGGGGAGACACCACCGGGGTGGGACACCGCACCACCTGCACTTTGAAAGTGATCTGCGGCTATACAGCTGCAGGATCACTTTCATTTTTAAGCCAGGAGCTGACTAAACAAAACAGGCACAGACTGATGGCTGCTACTGCAGCCATCAGCTTGAGCTTAATGGTCTAGCTGAACTAGTTAAAAATCTGAATCCCCAGTAAGTGGCTAGGGATTCATATTTTTCCATCCCTCCTATCCTGGCTTGGACTTCCATGTGAGCGGACGTGTCTCACATCAGCTCCTGCATCCTGAGCCGATCAATCCTGCCGTGAGCCCACAACACCGCCGCAATAGACAGGACACTACGCTCCCGGAGCGGAGCTACCCCTGCCGCCACACCTGGCCGATTATCGGCGAAGAAAAACGGGATGTCCAAGCCCAAAGCGGAGGCTCCTCGTGGAGGAGGCCCGATCCAAAATGGCGGCTCCCCGCTCCAACAACGCGCGGGCCGCGAGTCCTATGCCTCAGCGGCGGCGAAATTAGCACAATACACACACGACCCGGGCAGCCCAAAGAGAGGACAGCCTAATGCAGCCCAGGATGCTGCTAAAACTTGCAAGACCAGCGCGCCTGTGAAATCACCCCAAGGGACCTACCATACACAGGAGGAAATGGCGCCGGAAGCCTCGTGGAACACAGTGAGTACCCCTGCAGCCCCTCTCCCTCGCCATGATACAGCCAACCCCACAGCTGCAGATAACACTGAGCCCTCACTGCAGGATATCCTCACAGCAGTCCATTCTTATGGGAATTCATTAACTGAACTATCTGTAGAGGTCAGGAGCATGAAGGAGGGCTTGCTACATATAAGACAGGATATGCAGAAGATCAGGGAGAGGGCGACTGCCTTAGAGGGAAGAGTGAGCACCATTGAGGACGATCTGTCCCCCCTTATCCAAGATATGCATAGCACCTCAGCTAGAGCAGATGAGACATCTGCAAGAGTCGAGGACATGGAAAACAGACTGAGAAGGTCTAACCTGCGTATAGTCGGCATGCCCGAAAAGTCTGAAGGAAAGAACCCCACTGATTTTATTGAGACATGGCTAACAGACACCTTTGGGAAGAATAATCTTACTCCATTTTTTTCAGTTGAAAGAGCCCATAGAGTGCCATCTAGACCACCGCCACCAGGGGGCAACGATAGACCATTTCTTTTGAAACTACTGCATTACAAAGATAGAGATATCATACTACGCATGGCTAGACAAAAAGCTGACATGGAAATACAGGGGGCCAAGATATCAATCTATCCTGACTTCTCAGCAGCGGTGCAAAAGCAACGTGCGAGGTTCACTGAGGTGAAAAAGAGGATGAGGGCCATCCCGCTGATATACTCTATGTTATATCCGGCCAAGCTACGTGTGATTGCGGATGGCACAGCACACTTTTTTGAAAGTCCCAACATGGCTGCAAACTGGCTGGACCGACATGAAAGACAGCTAAGGGGAGCCGCACGGGAACAAGCATAAGGACACCAAAAGCCAAGATATGACAGTGCCTTACAATCTTTCTTGCTCACAACACACCTACAAGGAAAGGAGCCTTAGAAGAGACACTAAAAACCCTAATTACCTTTTATTCTAATTCTTGGCTACCACCTGAGCCTTGAAGTTAGAGTCATAGGGCCCCAGCCCTCACAGTTTACCCCCAATTGGCCCCGAGGGGCAAGCATGGAAGACTGTCACCGTGACCACCCGTGCTCAGGATTGTTTTGCCTTCACTGGCTGTTGGCAATCTGTTGCTGTTTTTTGTCTTTGTTCTTCTTTTTTTCTTTTCTTTTTTTGTTCTTGGCACAGAACCTGAATATTTTCTGCAACCGTTGGAAGCTCTACATTCCTGCAGACAACCACCATTCTTCGCGTCTTCTCACCTCTACATGCTTCGATTTGAAAAAGACTGGACTCGCATGGGACTGCTCTCTCCACCCTCTAATGACTCAGGTATCGGGGGCTATTGGGAGTGGTACACGCAAACCCAGAAAATGCTTAGACTGATGGATATCAGTTTTGTATTACTATACCAATGCCCCAATGAGTAACAGGTGTGACACAATCTTGTCCTGGAACACCAGGGGAGTACACGACCCCACAAAGAGAACTGCACTCTTTACTTTCTTTTCACAGAAAAAACCCAGTGTGATATGTCTCCAGGAATCTCACCTAACGAGTGACACTACCCATTTACTGCACATGTCCAAATACCCAGTTCAATACCACTCGGTGCACACTAGGTATTCCAGAGGTGTCAGTATTCTATTTGCTAGATCCACTGCATTCGTGGAACAAGATGTACAAATTGATAAAGAGGGAAGATTTATTTTTCTACTGGGCACTTGGGAAAAGTTAACATGTATTATTGCCAATGTGTATATACCCCCTCCTTTTACACTTACAGTGCTACAATGCCTGGCGAGATTTATAGCCAAGCATCCGCAGGTACCAATATTGGTCATGGGAGACTTTAATAGCCCTTTGGACGTCTCACTCGATGTGCTCAAAAAACTCTGCCCTCAGGGCCCTAGGTCACAAACTCCCTTAGCCAAGTTCCTATTAGAACTCGGACTAACGGACCTATGGAGGTGCAAGGCCCCTCTTAAAGTGCAATTCTCGTGTCATTCCCTGACGCACTCCAGTTTATCCCGAATAGATCTGGCCCTGGGTAACGATTTGATTCACCCCTATGAACCAGAGGTAGAATATTTACCCAGGGGGTTGTCGGACCACTCACCGGTGCAGTTGAGCCTGAATCTACACAAAACCTGTCTGCCCACTCATTGGAAGCTCAATCCTTTTTGGATTCAATTATTTCCTGACTCAGAGAACATGCAATCTCAACTTCAATCCTTCCTAGAAACCAATAGGCACCAATAGGCACTCTGCTGCATCGGGGGTGGTCTGGGACACCCTCAAAGCTTTTGTTAGGGGGATGTGCATTAGGGAGGTGAGTGGCATTAAAACTAAAAATAAACAGTGGGCAGAAGACGCTGATAGGGCAGTAAAAAGGACAGAGGCACTATATATAGGCACTCCAACCCCGGAGAATGAGAGACAGTGGAGGGATGCACAAAAGGTATACCGCACAATACACCTACAACAGGCTGACAACAAAAGATTCTTTAGGTCCCAAACATACTTTGAAGAGGGCGAGAAGACAGGACACATGTTAGCCATGCTAGCCAGAGCACAACAACCCCCACAGTTGATTCACAACATCACCACGTCAAGGAAAGAGACTGTCACAGACACACCTTCTATTCTGGAGGAGTTTCGGTCCTTCTATAAGGATCTATACACATCTAAGGTGAACTATCCCACGGATGAGCTGACTCGGTTCCTGGAATCGGTAGCCTTACCCCAGCTCCAAGACGCAGACAAAAGCCTTCTCAATGGCCCCATTACTTTAGAGGAACTGCAAATTGCCCTAGCCACCTTCCCAAATTCCAAAGCCCCGGGAAACGACGGTTTACCAATAGAGCTATACAAGCACTTTGGAGGAATACTCTTACCAGAGCTACTCCATACCCTTACAGAAGCCCTCAAAGCAGACTCCCTACCTAAATCCATGTATGAAGCAGTAGTCGTAGTAATCTTAAAACCAGGGAAAAAACCAGACATGCCAGAATCGTATAGGCCCATATCTTTATTAAATACAGACCTAAAACTCCTAACTAAAACCATAGCAATGCGATTAGCTAAAGTGATATCCAAACTGGTACACCCGGACCAGTCCGGGTTCATACCTAACAGGTCAACAGCAAACAACCTGCGCCGCCTTTACCTCAACATGCAAGTCCCCACTGATAATCAGGGTCACAGAGCAATCCTATCACTTGACGCCGCCAAGGCGTTTGATAGCGTTGAATGGGACTATCTGTGGCGAGTGCTGGAAAAACTTAACTTGGGGGATTACATTATCTCCTGGATTAAGTTGCTATACAAAGAACCTAAGGCATGCATTAGGATTAATAACACGCTCTCCTCCGCCTTTCCCCTGTATAGGGGTACTAGACAGGGTTGCCCCCTGTCACCACTATTGTTTGCCCTTGCCATCGAGCCCCTAGCCGCAGCCATCAGGGGGAACCCGGACATAAATGGTTTCAAACGAGGGGAGTCGGAAGACAAAGTGGCACTATATGCCGATGATGCACTTCTATTTTTGGGAGATACTTCTGCTTCCCTCGTTAACTTAATGAATCTGATACACACGTTCGGAAAGTTTTCCGGCTTCACCATAAACTGGGACAAATCTACTATACTACCCCTAGACCCAATAACCGAACCTCTGCCTCAGGTGGCGGACCAAATTAAAATAGTAGAGAAGTTTAAATACCTGGGCATAAATATCCACCCTAATCTAAGCCAATATGTAAAATTGAATATAGAACCTCTACTCAAAAAATTTCAGGAAAAAACGACCAGCTGGATTAGGCTGCCACTATCGGTAGTAGGCCGATGCAACCTAATAAAGATGGTCTGGAACCCACAGATACTATATGCTCTACATAACGCCCCTATCTGGATCCCCATTCATGTGTTTAAAAAATGCAACACCATATATCGTACTCTGATCTGGAGGAAACAAACTCCAAGAATCAAACTGGAAACGTTGCAAGAACCCAAGGACTCGGGAGGCCTGGCAGTGCCTAATCCATTCTACTATTTCGTAGCGGCTCAGCTGCAACATTTAACTGGTTGGCTACACCCCGAACCTATGGATCCCATTAGAAATATTATTCTGACTCAACTGTCTTGCGAAGAGATAGTGGAATGCATAGAGGCGGGTGAAATGGGGATCCAGAGCCAATACCCCACATTTAAACTGATAGACAGAATATGGAACAAGGCCAAACAACACATGCAATACACAGGTTATTCAAACTGGTCGCGTATATGGCACAATTGTGGCTTTCCAGAGTTGAATAAGCTACAGATGTTCCACAACTGGGCAAGAAACGGTGTTAGGTACATTCCTCAACTGTACTGCGGCGGGGTACTTAGGGACTTTCAATCCCTAAGAACCGAATTTAATCTACAAAACACCTCCTTTTACCAACATCTCCAACTCAGACATGCAATAACAGCCCAAGCAGCGTCAGGAGACTGGAAATTGACTAAGATGGGTATACTTACCCAGCTGGTTACCTCCTCGTCCCGGAAGGGACAGATCTCCTCTATTTACAACTCCCTCCTATGTCAGATATCCAAGGCAATGTCCCTAAAATGCAGGACTGACTGGGGTGAGGACTTAGGACATGTCACGGACGAGGAATGGAACACTATACTGGACAATATCCCCAAGGTGTCACTTTCCTCATCCCAAAAACTCACTCAACTGTTCATTACACATAGAACATACCGCACGCCTGAGAAACTTCATAAATGGAATAGGAGAGACTCCCCACTTTGCCCTCGCTGTCTAGTCAATACCGGTACACTAGTACACATGCTATGGCGATGCCCAAAACTTCAGAGATACTGGGCGACAGTGATAAGTACCATCAACAATTTATGGAATCTCAAGCTACAGGTTGACCCTAAACTATGTTTACTAGGCTGGATAGACGAGGAACAATATACCCCTCATACATATATAGCAATACTGAGAATGTTATTTCTGGCTAGAAAACTCATAGCTAGGAAATGGCTATCGGCGATTGCACCTACTTTGGCTGAGTGGATGAAGTCGGTGAACGACTCTCTCATTAGGGAACAACTCACATATAAACATAGAGGTAGCCCTAACAAATTTGAAAACATCTGGGACCCCTGGCTGGACTCACCTGGACTGGCACCTCTGAGGCTAGTTCAGAATAGAATTCTAGGAGGGAGGACGACCACTAACAATATGTTACCCTAGCGAGGCAGTGATACGCTACAAAAATGATAGAAGAGGCCTGGGAGGGAGGGAGAGGAAAATGTATAAAATTATAGCCCTGCAGAGACTGAAGTAGACACTGTCTAAAAATGTGCGTTATTTCAACGGTTTAGAGACATACTGCCGCACCCGGCTCCCTATAGATCACGGTATAGCTGAGGGAGCACATCAGAACTGTGTCTACGACACTGGGTTGCACAATAGAAGATGTAATGGTATGTGTACCCCCACTGTTATATGTTAAATAAGTGTAATTATTGAAATACCGCTGAAGGGTCTGCGTACCCAACATGAAAAAGGTGCGGACTGGTACCCTCAAACATCTGTGCCTTTTCAGTTTAAGTTTTTGTCTCTGTTTTGTTGTTGTGTGTTTTTTTCTCTTCCTATGTTGTGTATGTTTTAAAACACAATAAAGAATTATCTGATTAAAAAAAAAAAAATTTTTCACATCAGAATGCCCTTGATTACCTAGTATCACACAGCACCCATGCCAAGACAATTCTGCTTACATGGCATTGTTCTGTCTGTTGTGACCTGATAGTCTCTGGAAGGTGCTACCAACAAAGGAGCTAATATTTAAGTTCCATTTTTAAGTTCCAGTAAGACCCCTTTCACACTGGGGCTGCGTTAGTGCTAAAGCACCGCTCGTTTTAACCCCAAAGAAGGGGTTGAAAACTTCTGTGTTGCGGCCCTTCCGAATCGCTTTCCAGTCACTGCATTGTAATTGTAATGCATTGTAATGGGCAGGGCATTGTATACCACGCTCCCAAACACCCCCCCCCCCCCCCCAAAGATACTGCTTGCAGGACTTTTCCGAACGTCCCGCAAGCGCACCACCCGGGTGTAAAAGCACCCATTGTAATGAATGGGAGGCAGTTTTCAGGCACTTTACAGGCACTATTTCTAGCGCTAAAATGCTAGTGTAAAAGGGGTCTAAAATATTTCTCCTGGAGAGAACGCCTCAAAAAGCAGCATGCTAGAAGAGTAACAACTTCTCCAAAAATACTTTTTAATTTTTATATTTTATTATTACTACTACGATTACTATCCTAATAGATAACAATAGCAACTTTATTGAGCTATTGTGTGGCCCTCTGACTTGAGGCCACCTATATGTACTAATTGACAACCACTGTTTTAGAGACTTCAGTATTTATTTTACTTGTGGATGCCTATTTGCAAGGGTCCTTGTAGGAGCTCCGGTATATCTATCACATATATTGTGGGATGGGCTATGCAGCACAAACCCATTTTAACAAAGTGGGACAATATGTAAACTTGGTTATACTAATATAAAACAAGTAAGTATTACAATTAATTATACTGGTGCTGGCTCACCCTAATTGGGGGGGGTTACCAAAGACATTTATATAACATCCCAAAAATGGGAAAAAAATTTAGAAAATTATCACACACACCGCTAGCACCAGAACATATAGGATGTTGTTCATCCTTTGTGGTTGCAATAAAGTAGATAAAAAAAATAATGAACAGTGTAAAAAAAAATGAAATAAAATACAATAAAATACTAAAACATATTTTTAAAGCACCCTCGTTCCCCCATGCTCACACGCAAATGCGAAAGAAAAAGTAGGACCCGCACGCATATGTGAACGGTGATCACATTCTAGTGCCACGCCTCCTGTGTAATTCTAAACTGGTAGCCTTTAAAAGGCTTTTAAAGTGCCACCTATGGATAATTTAATGTACCATAGTTTATCGCCATTCCACAGGCAAGCACAGTTTTAATACTTGACATGCTATTTACTTGGCGCAACACCATCTTTTATATTTTGCCCAAAAATTCTGCAATATATTATATTTGTGTGCTATATATGTTATATTTGTGTTTTAAAATTAACTTTTTAAAAATGGCTGCGCAAAAATTGTGTGATATAGCAAAAAAACACTATATTTTATTCTTCAGGGCCTCTGCTGAGTAGGGATGAGCCGAACACCCCCGGGTTCGGTTCGCACCAGAACCTTCGAACGGACCGAAAGTTTGCGCAAATTTTCGAACCCTATTCGTTATAATGGACGCGAACGTTCGAAATCAAAATTGCTAATTACAACGGCCAATATGCATGTTAATGTCATAAAACAGGTTTGGGGACCCGGGTCCTGCCCCAGGGGACATATATCAATGCAAAAAGAACTTGTAAAAACTAACGTTTTTTCGGGAGCAGTCATTTTAATGATGCATAAAGTGAAAAAAAAAAAAAGTGAAATATTCCTTTAAATATGGTACCTGGGGGGTGTCTAAAGTATGCCTGTGAAGTAGCATGTGTTTCCCGTGTTTAGAACTGTCCCTGCACAAAATGACATTTGTAAAGGAAAAAAAGAAGCCATTTAAAACCACTTGCGGCTTTAATGTCATGTCTTGTCCTGGCCGCCATATGGCTGAAAATCCTTGAGAAAAATGGCATGGCTACCCCATCCCCCCCCCCCCCACCCCAGCCCCTTTGGGTCTTGTATGGATATTAAGGGGGACCCCGCACCCAAAATAAAACCCTATACCTACAACCCTATATACTCTGAACAGCAGTATATAGGTGGTGCAAACAAGACACGGACTGTAGGTTTGTTCTTAAGTAGAATCTGAACAGGTACATTATGAAGTGTACCTCCATTCCAAAAAAATCTATTTTTAAGCTTTTTGGAGAACATAGGGAGGGGTTACCACCCCTGTAACATTTGCTGTCTTTGCACATCTGTTCAGAACATTTCACCTCACTTTCCGTCCCAATGACAAATGTTTTTGGAAAAGTGGGGTTTTAATTGAAACAACGATTGGTGATAAAGCATCAGTAGAGAGGAGATACCTTTTTCCCAAATTAAATCTAACAGGATAGAATTTCCCTTCCTAGGGGTAGATTTCCTCTCACTTCCTGTTTTCTCTTTCCGTTTGCAAGTAGGAGTCGTTTGTAAGTTGGATGTTTGAAAGTAGGGGCCTGCCGTATATACTCTGCAGAAATTTGCCCTATTAGATGTTGGTGTAGCCACAACACTGTAAGCCCTCACAGTTACTCTTGGTGGGCACAGGAATGGGCCCTGCTGTGAGTTATTAGATCAAGATTTGTAATTGCATGCACCTGTTGAACAGGGCAGAAAAATTGGGCTTTTGGTGGTGGTGGTGGTGGTGGTTGTGGACGGTGTTGCCACAAGACTGTAAGCCCTCACAGTTACTCTTGGTGGGCGCAGGAATGGGCCCTGCTGTGAGTTATTAGATCAAGATTTGTAATTGCATGCACCTGTTGAACAGGGCAGAAAAATTGGGCCTTTGGTGGTGGTGGTGGTGGTGGACGGTGTTGCCACAAGACTGTAAGCCCTCACAGTTACTCTTGGTGGGCGCAGGAATGGGCCCTGCTGTGAGTTATTAGATCAAGATTTGTAATTGCATGCACCTGTGGAACAGGGCAGAAAAATTGGGCCTTTGGTGGTGGTGGTGGTGGTGGTGGACGGTGTTGCCACAAGACTGTAAGCCCTCACAGTTACTCTTGGTGGGCGCAGGAATGGGCCCTGCTGTGAGTTATTAGATCAAGATTTGTAATTGCATGCACCTGTTGAACAGGGCAGAAAAATTGGGCCTTTTGGTGGTGGTGGTGGTGGTGGACGGTGTTGCCACAAGACTGTAAGCCCTCACAGTTACCCTTGGTGGGCGCAGGAATGGGCCCTGCTGTGAGTTATTGAATCAAGATTTGTAATTGCATGCACCTGTTGAACAGGGCAGAAAAATTGGGCCTTTGGTGGTGGTGGTGGTGGTGGTGGTGGACGGTGTTGCCACAAGACTGTAGGTCCCCACAGTTACTCTTGGTGGGTGCAGGAATGGGCCCTGCTGTGAACTATTAGATCAAGATTTGTAATTACACGCCCCTGTTAAACAGGGGCTGAAAAATTGTGCCTTAGGCATTGGTGCTGGTGCCACAACACTGCAACCCCTCACAGATACTGTACTCTGAGCACAGCAATGAGACCTGTTGCAAAGCATTGCCTAAAAATTGTAATTACACGCCCCAACAGGGGCTGAAAAATTGTGCCTTAGGCACTGGTGCTGGTGCCACAACACTGCAACCCCTCACAGATACTGTACTTGGAGCACAGCAGTCACACCTGTTGCGAAGCATTTTTTAAAAAAAATTGTAATTACACGCCCCTGTTATACAGGGGCTGAAAAATTGTGCCTTAGGCATTGGTGCTGGTGCCACAACACTGCAACCCCTCACAGATACTGTACTCTGAGCACAGCAATGAGACCTGTTGCAAAGCATTGCCTAAAAATTGTAATTACACGCCCCAACAGGGGCTGAAAAATTGTGCCTTAGGCACTGGTCCTGGTGCGACAACACTGCAACCCCTCACAGATACTGTACTTGGAGCACAGCAGTCACACCTGTTGCGAAGCATTTTTTTAAAAAAAATTGTAATTACACGCCCCTGTTATACAGGGGCTGAAAAATTGTGCCTTAGGCACTGGTGTGGTGGCATGGATCATTGAGGAGGAGAAGGAGGATAGTCAGTGAACATAACAGGACAGTCACTCAGCATCAGCATAGGCAGTCTTGAAGGGATGTGACATTATAAATTATTCAGTTATATCCGCTTCAGGTGCCTGGTAGCTGGTGGTGATCCAAGACTGATTAATTTTTATGAAGGTCAGTCGATCAACCGAGTCGGTGGACAGGCGCACCCTGTGATCGGTGACAAATCCTCCAGCAGCACTGAATGTGCGTTCGGAAAGAACGCTGGATGCAGGACAGGCCAGTAGCTCAATTGCATACTGTGAAAGCTCTGGCCAGTGATCCATCCTCAGGACCCAGTAAGCCAGAGGATTTTCGGTGGGAAAGGTGTCCAAGTCTGACCTTGCCCCTAGGTATTCCTGCACCATGTATATCAGACGCTGGCGATGGTTGCTGGAACGGATCATTCCTTGGGGCTGCGGACTAAAAAATTGTCTGAACGCATCGGTCAGACGTCCACCTTCCCCACCGCTCCTTCTGCTACTGACCGAAGCCTCAGCAACTCGTCGTCCAGGACCAGGAGTTTGTAACCTCCCAGTTTCTGGGAACGCGTTGCACAGACCTTTCTGCAAGGCCTCCCTGAGATGTCTCATCCTCTGCTCCCTCTGCGACGGCAAGATAAGGTCCGCAACCTTACCCTTGTACCGTGGATCAAGGAGAGTGGCCAGCCAGTAATGGTCCCTCTCCTTGATCCGAAGAACACGAGGATCCTTCCGCAGGCTTTGCAGGATCAGGGAGGCCATGCAACGTAGGTTAGCTGAGGCATTCGGTCCGGAGTCTTCTGGGTCACTGAGGACGACATGATCGCCAGCCACCTCCTCCCAGCCACGTACAAGTCCACTGGTTTGTTGGGACTGGACATCATCCCTAAAAGACTGCTGCTGCTGATGCTGAGTGCCAGGCTCCACCTCCATGCTCACACAATCCTCCTCCTCCTCCTCCTCATCCTCTTCCTGTGTGATGGGTGGGACAGAAGGAACACTGTCTGGATAAAGTTGGCCTTGAGAGGCAAGGAAGTCCTCCTCTTCCTGCCTCTGTTCTGCCTCAAGTGCCCTGTCCATTATCCCACGCAGCGTATGCTCCAACAGGTGGACAAGAGGTACAGTGTCACTGATGCATGCACTGTCACTGCTCACCATTTTCGTGGCCTCCTCAAATGGTGAGAGGACAGTGCATGCATCCCTGATCATGCTCCACTGGCGTGGGGAAAAAAAGCCAAGCTCCCCTGACCCTGTCCTGGTGCCGTAGTCGCAAAGGTACTCATTGATGGCCCTCTGCTGCGTGTGCAGTCGCTGTAGCATGGCCAACGTTGAGTTCCACCTGGTAGGCATGTCACATATTAGGCGGTTCTTGGGCAGGTTCAGCTCCTTTTGCAGCTCAGTCAGCCGAGCACTGGCATTATAAGATCGGCGGAAATGCACACAGACTTTCCTGGCCTGCCTCAGGACATCCTGTAAGCCTGGGTACCTGCCCAAGAACCGCTGCACCACCAGGTTGAGGACGTGAGCCATACAGGGCACATGGGTGAGCTGCCCCTGTCGCAGGGCGGAGAGGAGGTTGGTGCCATTGTCAGAAACCACCATTCCTGGCTTAAGCTGGTGTGGCATCAACCACCTCTCGGCCTGCCGCTGCAGAGCTGCCAGAACCTCTGCCCCAGTGTGGCTCCTGTCCCCCAAACACACCAGCGCACGGCATGGCATCTTTTTGCCTGCGTACTCGCGTAGCCCCTTGTACGCCTACGGAGCACCGCTGGTTCCGAGGACAGAGCACTGGAGGAAGAAGAAGAGGAGGGGGT
The DNA here is from genome assembly GCA_028564925.1 of Lithobates sylvaticus. Lineage (NCBI taxonomy): Eukaryota > Metazoa > Chordata > Amphibia > Anura > Ranidae > Lithobates > Lithobates sylvaticus. The sequence continues at coordinate 307,343,153 of CM053029.1, forward strand.
GGAGGAGAGAGGTGTGTCACAACCAGTAGTAGCATTTTGGAGGCGTGGTGGCGGAACAACCTCCAACACTACTGCACCTTGTCCTGCATCCCTCCCAGCTGCAAATAGAGTGACCCAATGGGCCGTGAAAGAAAGATAACGTCCCTGTCCATGCCTGCTGGACCATGAGTCAGCGGTAATATGCACCTTACCGCTGACCGCCCTGTCCAGCGAGGCATGGACATTGCCTACCACATGCCGGAAGAGAGACGGAATCGCCTTCCGTGAGAGAACCTGCCACTGAGGAAGCGCACATTGAACAAACTCACGGAAGGGGGCCGAGTCTACCAACTGAAAAGGCAGCAGTTGAAGTGCTAGCAATTTAGCCAAGCTAGCATTCAACCGCTGGGCATGTGGATGGCTGGGAGTATACTTCTTTCGACGGTCCAGCAGCTGGGGCAGGGAAATTTGCCTGCTACAATCGGACGTCGGTGCACTGCAAGTACTTGGTTGTGACACACCTAATTCTACACCTTCAGTCCTCTCAGAGCAGCTTTCAGAGAGGACTGAAGATATAGTGGGGATGGAGATCCCAGCTGATGAGGAGCAAGGAGAGGTCTGCTTTGTTCTTTGATGTGGGTCTTTTATGTGTGCTTGCCAACGAGCTGCATGGCAGGTCGACATATGTCTGCTCATGCTTGTGGTGCCCAAGCGGCTGATGTTTTGGCCACGCGAGATACGCTTGAAACAAATATTGCAAATAGCAGTGGTGCGATCTGATGCACTCGTCTCAAAAAAGGCCCACACCAAAGAACTTTTGTGATAACGTGCAGAGGCAGCGCCCAGCACAGGCGGAGCTCTGCGGTGTGATACAGTTGGTGTGCTGGCCTCTAGCTGGCCTCCAGGGGGCATCCTGCCTCGTTGGACATGTGACGCTGCATCCTCCTCCTCCTCCTCTCTCCCTTCAGGCACCCACGTGGAGTCAGTGACCTCATCATCCCCTCCCTCTTCACCACTAGAGCAAACCTGGCAGTAAGCTGCAGCTGGTGGAACAGTACTTCCAGATTGCTGTCCTTCAGCATCCCCTCTCTCTGTGCGCACACTACTGCCTTCCTCAAGCTGGGTATCATCATCCGAGCCTTCGAATCGTTGGGCATCCTCCTGGAGCATGTACCCAACACTGTGCTCAAACAGTTCGGGGGACTCCTCAGGAGGACATGGTGGGTCTAGGGAAGGGGTGGCTGATGATGCCATTGAGTACGCGTTGGCAGCTGCTCTGCCAGTACCCTGAGCCTGGGTGAGAGAGGATGAGGAGGATGAGGAGGGCTTGGTCATCCATTCTACCAAGCCTTCGGCATGATGCGGCTCAACATGTCCAGCTGCCGAAAACAAAGACAAGCGTGTCCCATGGCCACGTGCCGATGACGATGCACGACCACGTCCACGACCAGCACTGTTGTCTCTAGAAACAGAGCCTGCTTGCCCTGTGTTCAAGCCTCGGCACGGTCTGCCTCTCCTTGGCGGTCTTCCAGCCATTGTAGTCGGTAGTGTATATTGTATAAAAAATAGAACTCCTATGTGTTCTCACAACACACTGTAGGTCCTATGGGTGCTGACACTAACACACTATAGGTACTATGTGTGATGCTGACAAGAAAATATAGGACCCTTTGTGTGCTGCCACAAACACACTATAAGTCCTATGGGTGCTGCTGACACAAAGACACTATAGGTACTATATGTGTGCTGCTGTCAAGAACATATAGGAGCTATGTGTGCTGCCACAAACACACTATAAGTCCTATGGGTGCTGCTGACACAAAGACACTATAGGTACTATATGTGTCCTGCTGACAAGAAAATATAGGAGCTATGTGTGCTGCCACAAACACACTATAAGTCCGGTGGGTGCTGCTGACACAAAGACACTATAGGTACTATATGTGTGCTGCTGACAAGAAAATATAGGAGCTATGTGTGCTGCCACAAACACACTATAAGTCCTATGGGTGCTGCTGACACAAAGACACTATAGGTACTATATTTGTGCTGCTGACAAGAAAATATAGGAGCTATGTGTGCTGCCACAAACAGTATAAGTTCTATGGGTGCTGCTGACACAAAGACACTATAGGTACTATATGTGTGCTGCTGACAAGAAAATATAGGAGCTATGTGTGCTGCCACAAACACACTATAAGTCCTATGGGTGCTGCTGACACAAAGATACTATAGGTACTATATGTGTGCTGCTGTCAAGAAAATATAGGAGCTATGTGTGCTGCCACAAACAAACACACTATAAGTCCTATGGGTGCTGCTGACACAAAGACACTATAGGTACTATATGTGTGCTGCTGACAAGAAAATATAGGAGCTATGTGTGCTGCCACAAACACACTATAAGTCCTATGGGTGCTGCTGACACAAAGACACTATAGGTACTATATGTGTGCTGCTGACAAGAAAATATAGGAGCTATGTGTGATGCCACAAACACACTATAAGTCCTATGGGTGCTGCTGACACAAAGACACTATAGGTACTATATGTGTGCTGCTGACAAGAAAATATAGGAGCTATGTGTGCTGCCACAAACACACTATAAGTCCTATGGGTGCTGCTGACACAAAGACACTATAGGTACTATATGTGTGCTGCTGACAAGAAAATATAGGAGCTATGTGTGCTGCCACAAACACACTATAAGTCCTATGGGTGCTGCTGACACAAAGACACTATAGGAGCTATATGTGTGCTGCTGACAAGAAAATATAGGAGCTATGTGTGCTGCCACAAACACACTATAAGTCCTATGGGTGCTGCTGACACAAAGACACTATAGATATGTGTGCTGTATATAGGACAATGTTGTCGGAAATTCCGACCGTGCTGTAGGCACCATCGGACAGTTTCCATCGGATTGTCCGATGGAACAAAGTCCGAATAGGACTATGTGTGCTGACAAAAACACACTATAAGTCCGATGGGTGCTGCTGACACAAAGACACTATAGGTACTATAGATGTGCTGCTGACAAGAAAATATTGGAGCTATGTCTGCTGCCCCAAACCCACCCCCCCCCCCTCGTAGGTGTGCTGACACAAAGACACTTTAGGTACTATTTGTGTGCTGACAAGAAAATATAGGAGCGATGTGTGCTGCCACAAACACACTATAAGTCCTATGGGTGCTGCTGACACAAAGACACTATAGGTTCTATATGTGTGCTGCTGACAAGAAAATATAGGAGCTATGTGTGCTGCCACAAACACACTATAAGTCCTATGGGTGCTGCTGACACAAAGACACTATAGGTACTATATGTGTGCTGCTGACAAGAAAATATAGGAGCTATGTGTGCTGCCACAAACACACTATAAGTCCTATGGGTGCTACTGACACAAAGACACTATAGGTACTATATGTGTGCTGCTGACAAGAAAATATAGGAGCTATGTGTGCTGCCACAAACACACTATAAGTCCTATGGGTGCTGCTGACACAAAGACACTATAGGTACTATATGTGTGCTGCTGACAAGAAAAAATATAGGACCTATGTGTGCTGCCACAAACACAATATGGCTCCTATAAATCCCTGCCTGGGATGGGACAGAAGGTTGGGACAGAAGTTGGGGTCCAATGCTGTTCTAATAGCACTGCGGTTGGTGCTACTGCTATGTACTAACAGCATGCACACACCAGACTAATCCCCAGCAGCAGCTAATATCACACTCACTGTGCAATCAGCAGCAATGAATGATCAGTATTCAGTAATGATGAATGACTCAGGTAGCAATGGTTTAGCAAAGAAATAGCAATCAAGCAAATCAATCAGCAGACTGCTCTCCCTAAATCCGGAACACATGTGACCGGGGCCGACGGCGTGGCGGCCTTTTAAATGGTGGGGCGTGTACTAATGCCCCTGAGCTTTAATTGGCTACAGGCGTCCTGCCTGTAGCCAATTATTGATCTCCTAGTTACCGGCGCTGTGATTGGCCAAGCATGCGGGGTCACAGTGCATGCTTGGCCAATCATCAGCCAGCAATGCACTGCGCCGGCCGCAATGCATTGCGGGGCCGCTCGCATCACACGAATGTGATGCGAACGGCCCAAATAGTTCTGGTGCTCGCCGAGCGAGCGAACGCCCGGTGCTCGAGTTCGAACGTGGGTTCGAATCGAGCACCGGGCCCATCCCTAAGGACCAGAGGTCTTTTTTCAATTTCGCACTGCACTGCTTTAACTGGTAATTGCGCGGTCATGCAATGTTGTAACCAAACGAAATTTGCGTCCTTTTCTTCCCACAAATAGAGCTTTCTTTTGATGGTATTTGATTGCCTCTGTGATTTTTATTTTTTGCGCTATAAACGGAAAAAGACCGCCAATTCTGAAAAAAAAAGATATTTTCTACTTTTTTTATAAAAAAATAATAAACTCAATTTTAGTCAAACATTTGGGCCAAAATGTATTCAGCCACATGTCTTTAGTAAAAAAAAATGCCAATAAGCGTATATTTATTGGTTTGCGCAAAAGTTATAGCGTCTACAAACTAGAGTACATTTTCTGGAATTTACACCGCTTTTAATTTATGACTGCCTATCTCATTTCTTGAGGTGCTAAAATGGCAGGAAGTACAAAACCCCCCCAAATGACCCCATTTTGGAAAGTAGACACCCCAAGCTATTTGCTGAGAGGCATGTTGAGCCCATTGAATATTTTTTTTTTTAGTCCCAAGTGATTGAATAAAGACAAAAAAAAAAAAATTGTTTTTCAAAAAGTTGTCACTAAATGATATATTGCTCACACATGCCATAGTTATATGTGGAATTGCACCCCAAAATAAATTTTACTGCTTCTCCTGAGTATGGGGATACCACATGTGTGGGACTTTTTGGGAGCCTAGCCGCGTACGGGGCCCCGAAACCCAAGCACCGCCTTCAGGATTTCTAAGGGTGCAAATTTTTGATTTCACTCCTCACTACCTATCACAGTTTCGAAGGCCATAAAATGCCAAAATAGCACAAAAACCCCCCCCAAATGACCCCATTTTGGAAAGTAGACACCCCAAGCTATTTGTTGAGAGGCATGGTGAGTATTTTACAGCTCTCATTTGTTTTTGAAAATGAAGAAAGTAAAGAAAAAAAAATATTTTTTTTCTTTTTTCAATTTTCAAAACTTTGTGACAAAAAGCGAGATCTGCAAAATACTCACCATACCTCTCAGCAAATAGCTTGGGGTGTCTACTTTCCAAAATGGGGTCATTTTGGGGGGTTTTATGCCATCTGGGCATTCCATGGCCTCCGAAACTGTGATTGGCAGTGAGAAGTGAAATAAAAAAATTACACCCTTAGAAAGCCTGAAGGCGGTGCTTGGTTTTTGGGGTCCCGTACGCAGCTAGGCTCCCAAAAAGTCCCACACATGTGGTATCCCCGTACTCAGGAGAAGCAACAGAATGTATTTTGGGGTGTATTTCCACATATGCCCATGACATGTTTGAGCAATATATCATTTAGTGACAACTTTTTGTAAAAAAAAAATATATATTTTTTTTTTTTTTCATTATTCAATCTCTTGGGACAAAAAAAAAAAAAAAAATTTAATGGGCTCAACATTGCTCTCAGCAAATAGCTTGGGGTGTCTACTTTCCAAAATGGGGTCATTTGGGGGGGGGGGGGGGGTTTGAACTGTCCTGGCATTTTATGCACAACATTTAGAAGCCTATGTCACACGTCACCCACTCTTCTAACCACTTGTAGACAAAGCCTTTTCTGACACTTTTTGTTTACATGAAAACATATTTTTTTTTTGCAAGAAAATTACGTTGAACCCCCAAACACTATATATATTGTTAAAGCAAAGGCCCTACAGATTAAAATGGTGGGTGTTGCATTTTTTTTTCCACACAGTATTTGCGCAGCGATTTTTCAAACGCATTTTTTGTGGAAAAAATACACTTTTTTTTATTTTAATGCACTAAAACACACTACATTGCTCAAATTTTTGATGAAATAAAAAATATGATCTTAGGCCGAGTACATGGATACCAAACACGACATGCTTTGAAATTGCGCACAAACACGCAGTGGCGACAAACTACATACATTTTTAAAAGCCTTTAAAAGCCTTTACATGATACCACATTAGATTCACGGAGGAGGTCTACTGCTAAAATTACTGCCCTCGATCTGACCTTTGCGGTGATACCTCCCATGCATGGTGCAATTGCTGTTTACATATGACGCCAGACCAACGCTTGTGTTCGCCTTTGCGCAAGAGAAGGGGGGGCAGGGGTTTTTTTTTTTTTTTTTTTTTTTTTTTTTTTTTTTATTTAGCTTTTTTATTTTATTTTTAAACTGTTCCTTCCATTTTTTTTCTTTGTTATCATTTTTATTGTTATCTCAGGGAATGTAAATATCCCCTATGATAGCAATAGGCAGTGACAGGTACTCTTTTTTTGAAAAAATTGGGGTCGGTTAGACCCTAGATCTTTCCTCTGCCCTCAAAGCATCTGACCACACCAAGATCGGTGTGATAAAACGCTTTCCCAATTTCCCAATGGCGCGGTTTATATCCGGGAGGGGGGACATTCCCTCCCACTGCTTGTAAAAGCAGTCTAGAGGCTAATTACCCGCTAGAATTGCTTTTACATGAAAGCCGATCACTGGCTGAAAAGAATGATACCAAGATGATACCTAAACCTGCAGGCATCATTCTGGAATAACCATTCAAATTCCAGCAACATACTGGACATATATTGTAATCTTTATTTTTCATGCAGCCTCTTGGCTGAACTAAAAAAAAAAGAGATTGATTGGTGGGTATGCCCACCATTAAAATACCTCCCTTCATCCACCCACTTCTAATGATGGGCATACATGCACCATTTATATATGCCGAAGCATGGGGGCATCCTCCCACAAAAGTTATGCCATGTACACACGGTCGCACTTTTCCACGGGGCAAGGCTCCGTCGGAATTTCGACCGTATGTACGCAGCATTAGGAGCCAATCGCTCCTCCCCCCCTGCTGCCCCCATGCTTCGGCATATATGCTCTTTTTTTTAACTGTGGTGGTGAAATCACCTCCTACAGCGTTGGAGTCGCGGCTTTATGTATCGTGGGAGCAAACGCTGTTGCTGTCAAGATAAATAAATCCACGCTGCAACTGAATGGCGCACCTGAAAACAAAAAAAATGGTTAACACTAAAACACAGTAAACAAAATTACATACCTGAAAAGCAAGCATGATAAAACATAATAAAACATTGCAGAATAGAATGGAGTAAAAAAAGAGCAACAATAGAGAGAGAGAGAGAGAGAGAGAGAGAACAATAAAACGACAACTATTTTTTTATTTTTTTGAGATTTACAGGTAAAAAAGCTCCTGACTGTTAGCGACTGAATCAAAACGCTACCACAAAAAAAATGTTAGCGATCACAGGGATCGGGTCTGACTCTGCGAACACTGCAGTTATGTGTGCTTAGTGTTTTGTAAGTGACAGTGATCGATCGATACTGCACTTGGGTGGGCTGGGCTGGGCGGGGCGGAGGGGGAAAACGCAGGTGCTAGCAGGTATCTGGGCTGATGCCGCTAACAATGCGTTTTTTTTTTGGAACCCTAAACTGCTGGGACGCTAGTATAGATCTGATCAGATCAGATATTGATCTGTTCAGATACTGTACCACTAAGGGAGGTGTATGCTTTGCGCATGGGTGTTTGCGGTACTGGCACTAACCTGGGGCGACGCAGACCTTATTTGACCCTAAAACCTAATTGATATCACCCGCCGGGCGATCAGGGGGTTAAACCGTTATTGGGTAATAAATGGCGGGTGCCCTGACAGTATAAAAAACAAACTATCTAACCAGCGTCACCCGTAACAGTTATACGGTGATCACTGGTGAAAGGGTTAACTAGGGGCAATCAGGGGGTTAAAACCTTTATTAGGTAATATATGGGGGTACCTGACGCTATATAAAAACCTGACTGGGAACCTAAATAACTAAATAACTAACTGGCTAACCAGCGTCACCAGTGACACTTATACGGTGATCACTGGTGAAAGAGTTAACTCTAGGGGCAATCAGGGGGTTAAAACCTTTATTTAGGTTGTAATATGGGGGTACCTGACCTATAAACCTGTAAACCTGGCGGTTACCTAAAAAAAAAACTGTCTACCTAGCGACACCAGTGACACTAATGCAGCGATCAGAAAAACGATCGCTTAGTGACACTGGCAAAAGGGGGTGAAAGGGTTAACTAGGGGCAATCAGGGGGTTAAAACCTTTATTAGGTAATATATGGGGGTACCTGACGCTATATAAAAACCTGACGGGGAACCTAAATAACGAAATAACTAACTGGCTAACCAGCGTCACCAGTGACACTTATACGGTGATCACTGGTGAAAGGGTTAACTCTAGGGGCAATCAGGGGGTTAAAACCTTTATTTAGGTTGTAATATGGGGGTACCTGACCTATAAACCTATTTATGAACCTATATAAACATGGCGGTTAACCTAAAAAAAAAAAAAATGGTTACCTAGCGACACCAGTGACACTAATGCAGCGATCAGAAAAACGATCGCTTAGTGACACTGGCAAAAGGGGGTGAAAGGGTTACCTGGGGGGCAATCAAGGGGTTAAACCTTTATTAGGGGGGGGGGGTAGGGGGCTACCTTGGACCTAAAACTAACTGCCCTGACAGTTATTACAGTCACACTGACACTAAATGCAGTGATCAGTAAATAAATGATCACTGCAATTAGTGACACTGTGACTGGGGGGGGGGGGGTGATCTGGGGGGGGTGATCTGGGGGTGACAGGGGGGTTTTTGTGTGCCTATGTGTACTGGTGTCAGTGTACTGTTGGTGCACTAACCTGTGTGTGTTGACTCCTCGGCGTTCCGGTATTTCTGACCGGCGCGCCGAGTGTGACATCACTTCCTCTGCCTGTGTTTTGATTGACACAGACAGAGGAAGCATCTGATTCGCCAGGAGCATCTGATTCGCCAGGAGCGATCGCGAGGGGGTGGCCAGAAACCACTGGCCGTCCCCTCATCCCGGATCGCTCCTGAAGCGATCCCGACCGTCCCCGCCGGCCGGGGGGGGTCCGATCGGACCCCCCCACCGCCTGAAGAATGGCACGTACAGGTACGTGGTTATGCCTGTACGTGCCATTCTGCTGACGTATATGTACATGGGGCGGTCGGGAAGTGGTTACAATCAAGGCATCACTTAAATAGGAGCTGCTTGACACAGTAAGGTCCACCAGAAGATCCTTAAAAGCTACACATCATGCCGAGACCCAAAGAAATTCAGGAACAATTGAGAAAGAAAGTAATTGAGATCTATCAGTCTGGAAAGGGTTATAAAGCCATTTCCAAAGCTTTGGGAATCCAGCGAACCACAGTGAGAGCCATTATCCACAAATGGCGAAGACATGGAACAGTGGTGAACCTTCCCAGGAGTGGCCGGCCGCCCAAAATTACCCCAAGAGCGCAGCGACGACTCATCCAAGAGGTCACAAAAGACCCCACAACAACGTCCAAGGAACTGCAGGCCTCACTTGCCTCAGTTAAGGTCAGCGTTCATGCCTCCACCATCAGGAAAAGACTGGGCAAAAATGGCCTGCATGGCAGAGTTCCAAGGAGAAAACCACTGACCGCTGAGCAAAAAGAACATCAAAGCTCGTCTCAATTTCTCCACAACACATCTTGATGATCCCCAAGACTTTTGGGACAACATTCTGTGGACCGATGAGACAAAAGTGGAACTCTTTGGAAGGTGTGTGTCCAAGTATATCTGGCGTAGAAGGAACACTGCATTTCAGAAAAAGAACATTATACCAACAGTAAAATATGGTGGTGGTAGTGTGATGGTCTGGGGCTGTTTTGCTGCTTCAGGACCTGGAAGACTTGCCATGATAAAAGGAACTATGAATTCTGCTGTCTACCAAGAGATCCTGAAGGAGAATGTCCGACCATCTGTTCGTGTACTCAAGCTGAAACGAACTTGGGTTCTGCAGCAGGACAATGATCCTAAACACACCAGCAAGTCCACCACCGAATGGCTGAAGAAAAACAAAATGAAGACTTTGGAGTGGCCTAGCCAAAGTCCTGACCTGAATCCTATTGAGATGTTGTGGTATGACCTTAAAAAGGCCGTTCATGCTCGAAAACCCTCTAATGTAACTGAATTAGGACAATTCTGCAAAGATGAGTGGGCCAAAATTCCTCCAGGACGCTGTAAAAGCCTCATTGCACGTTATCGCAAACGCTTGGTTGCAGTTGTTGCTGCTAAGGGTGGCCCAACCAGTTATTAGGTTTAGGGGGCAATCACTTTTTCACACAGGGCCATGATGGTTTGGATTTTTTTTCACCTTTAATAATAAACACCTTCATTTACAAATTGCATTTTGTGTTTACTTGTGTTGTCCTTGACTATTGTTTAAATTGGTTTGATGTTCCGAAACACTTAAGTGTGACAAACATGCAAAGGAACAGGAAATGAGGAAGGGGGCAAACACTTTTTCACACCACTGTATGTCGCTGGTCGGAAGAGACACTTAAAGGTTTTTACAGAAAGTAAAAAGAGGGGGTTTTTAACGGGCATTAAGGAGGCATTGTCACTCTTCTCATCTCCTTTTTAACCCCTAAAAGCCTGCACTGCATTGCCTGTGTTTGTGGGGTGACCCCATTCACTTGAACTTGACAGGAGGATAATCTTGCATAGTAATGCAAAGAATCAAAATCAGAAAATTATTTGTTCAGGTTTATGGTTTCAAACATATGCATGGGGCACTTTAAATTGGTTTTGTGTGTATATCATATCCATTTATTAGTTCTATTAATTTTATTAATTTTGCATTGATACAAACACTTTTTATGACAAATAACTTGCATATAGGCTTTTAAAATTAGCACTTAAGATTTCTCCCATAGACTTTTACAGGGTGCTCGCGGCTTTTCGAATTTGCCGCGAACACCCCAAATTGTTCGCTGAACAGGCAAACAGGCAATTTTTGAGTCGAACATGAGTTTGACTCGAACTCAAAGCTCATCCCTAGTAAACAGCATGTAGAGGAAAGAGAGGGGGCAAATCCCTTAGGGTTGATGCGTTCCTGCGCGTTCCTAGTAGGTATTGAGCAAAACCAGAGGGGATCGTTTCCTTTCCTTCCAGTGAATGGATGTCAGGGATCGCTCAGATGCTCAATGTACCAGGGTAAAGAAAGGGGATAAAGAGCCTACTATGGTGTAGTAAGTTTGAATAATAACTGAAGTTTATTTATAAAAACTGAAAATAACTCCCATTTTAGTAAAAATGAGCACCAAGCTCATACATGAACATTGTTTCCGGTGTCCGTATGCCTCTAGTATCCTATGCGTTATGTCACAACACACGTGACTTCAACTGGGATAGGGCTACAGGCAGTGTAATGTCTTTAAATAGGTTAGATAGAAAGCTAATTGCCGATCGGCCATTTTCTGGGAGACCGTCATGAAAACCAATGGAGCGGGCATTTTCCTAGAAATCGTTGCTTGGGCTACGATCGCGGCCATTTTGTTGTGGATCCAGGATGTTTGAAACAATACCATCAGTATACTAGGGCCGTGGCCATGTTACTGTAGTTCAGACTGGTGCAAAGTACACACGCTACTGCTGTCATTTTAGGTGTCAGCAAGGTATGTCCAGATGGCAATGTCAGAATACTGACAGCGTTAAAATCACAAGATAACACGAACCAGCATGGAGAAATAATTGTGTGGCGTTCACGCTGAAGCCTGCCATTAAAAACATATAAATAGATTCCAACATAGAAGAAAATAAAATAAACTATATAAAAATATAAAAAAATATGATTTTATATATATAATTTTATAAAAGATTTTATAAAAAATATAAAAATATATATAGATTTAAAATTATTTTACCCAAAATTATCAAAGAAAAAAGGACGGACTCCGGAAATAATGTTCAGATAAAAACAGAGATAAAATGGCTGAGAAAATGTATAGAACAGATGTAAAGAGAGCTGATTATTGGCATAAATAAATAGCAAGAGAGATTATTAAAATATGTTAAAAGTCACCAATAAAGTAATTAAGATCAAACTCTATGTTTAGGCCTTGGGAGGTAAATGTGTCAAGAATAAAAATCCACTTGGATTCAATTTGACTCCTGACCTTGTGTCCCCCCCCAGTGTTTTTTGTATGGCTCAATGCCCCACAATTTGAGATGTGAGGGATCTTTTTTATGATGTGTAGCAAAGTGCTTGGAGACACTATGTTTGTTGAACCCTTTGATGATATTTTGTACGTGTTCTTTGATCCTCACCCTCAGAGGCCTTTTTGTGCGTCCAATGTACTGTAGGCCGCAGCTACATTCAAGTGCGTAAACTGCACCCTCTGTGTTGCAGCAAAAAGCTAATTTCGAATGTGTTCCCAGTACTAGTGGATGCAAATTTGAACACCTTTTCTACTGGGTTTTTGGTTTTGGTACAAGCAAAACAACGCTTACACGGGTAGAAGCCCTTTTCCGTGAAAAACATGAATCCATTTGTCGGTGGATCAGGGATGTTTTTGACTATTTTATCTCTAAGTGTAGGGGCAAGTTTGTATATGAATTTTGGTACCAATGGAAGGATGGATTTCAGATGTATGTCACTTAGCAGAATGTGCCAGTGTTTTTTAATGATGTTCTCAACTTTTTTATACTGGGCATTGTAGTCTAGGATGATGGGTACATTGTTGGGCCTCAGATCATTTTTCTTTTTATCTTTGATTAGTTCTTGATGATCCATTTCACTCACTTCTCGGATTTTGTCTTTAATAAGGTTACTCTTGTAGCCTTTCTCCATAAATCTATGGCATATTTTGTCTGCTTGGCCCAGAAATTCATCTCTTTTGCTGCAGTTTCTCTGTAATCTCATGAGTTGCCACTTTGGTATATTAAATAACCAGTTATGGTGGTGGCAGCTTGTCATGGGTAGGTAGCTGTTTTTGTCAACGTTTTTAAAGTGCGTTTTCGTGCTTAAGGTGTTGTCATCTTGGATTATATCTAGATCTAGGAAGGTCACTTGTTTCTGGCTTATATCCCACCTCAGGGTTATATTTCGATCATTTTTGTTAAAATTTTCCAGGAAATAATTTTACCCAAAATTATCAATCTATATATATTTTTATATTTCTTATAAAATCTTTTATAAAATTATATATATATATATATATATATATATATATATATATATATATATATATATATATATATATATATATATCATATACGAAATTAGCGACTTTGTTTGCTGCAGCACAGAGGGTGCAGTTTACGCACTTGAGTCAAATTGAATCCAAGTGGATTTTTATTCTTGACACATTTACCCCCCGAGGCCTAAACATAGAGTTTGATCTTAATTGCTTTATTAGTGACTTTTAACATATTTTAATAATCTCTCTTGCTATTTATTTATGCCAATAATCAGTTCTTGCTATTTCCGTCCTTTTTTCTTTGAAAATTATTTTACCCAAAATTATCAATCTATATATATTTTTATAAATACTTTTATAAAATTATATATATAAAATCATATTTTTTTTATATTTTTATATAGTTTATCTTATGTTCAAATTTATTTATATGTTTTTAATCGCAGGCTTCAGCGCTACTTCTATCTAGCATGAACGCCACACCATTATTTCTCCATGCTGGTTGCTGTTATGTTGTGATTTTAATGCTGTCAGTATTCTGACATTGCCATCTGGACATACCTGGTGGTCAGGTACGAGCTTGGCGCTCGTTTTTACATTGTGCGGTCCACATACTAAAATGTGAGTTACCGTATATACTCTAGTATAAGCCGAGATTTGCAGCCCTTTTTTTAGGGCTGAAAGTCCCCCCCTCGGCTTATACTCAAGTCAGCGCCATCTGCCTACATGAACAGCGTATCATGCAGACAGACGGCAGTGTTCAAAAGCCACGCCTCCTCCTCCTCCCTGTCCGTGATAGGCGGAACACTAATTTTCCCAGCAGTAAGTCAGTGTGCAGTGTTCCGCCTATCACGGACGTCCTGTCATTCTCATCTCACGGACGAGGATGAGAGGATGTCTGTGATAGGCGGAACACTGCACACTGACTGCTGGGAAAACAGATTGTTCCTCCTATCACGGACGAGGAGGAGGAGGAGGAGGCACGGCTTTTGAATGTGTAATGGTGCCTTACACGCTGATCGGCAGGATCAGCAATGGGGGACACAGGACATCCAACGATCGGCACAGGACGAACAAGGAGGCATTAACGATCGCAAGACTGCAATGGTGGACACAGGTGGCAGATCAGAGGGAGGCATACACAGACCCAGGGGATGCAGATCGGCACAGGTAGGCTGCAACGGGGACACGGGGGGTTTGTAAAGGACACAGGGGACATGCAGCTGCAGATGGGCATTTGCTGACCCTCTTTTCCACTTACAGTAGCTGCTGCATTTTTCACACTCGGCTTATACTCGGGTCAATAAGTTTTCCCAGTTTTTTTTGTGGTAAATTAGGGGCATCGGGTTATATTCGGGTCGGCCTATACTCGAGTATATACGGTATTTTCAGTTTTTATAAATAAACTTCAGTTATTATTCAAACTTACTACACCATAGTAGGTTCTTTATCCCCTTTCTTTACCCTGGTACATTGAGCATCTGAGCGATCCCTGACATCCATTCACTGGAAGAAAAGGAAACGATCCCATCTTGTTTAGCTCCATACCTACTAGGAACGTGCAGGAACGCATCAACCCTAAGGGATTTGCCCCCTCTCTTTCCTCTACATGCTGTTTACCTTACAGCAGTAAGGTAATAATTTAGCACACTCACGGGTGTCAGTGACACCAAAGAGACACCTTGCACTAAAAGTCACAGTGCCACTAGATGTTACTGCATTGCCACATGATGTTCCTGTAGAACACCCCCACATCTGCACTTTTGCACACTGGACCCTGAAGAGTGTCCAGTCGTTCCCATTCTTGGACTTTTTCTTTTGATTATTTGTTCACAGCTATTTTTAAGCCTATATTTCACGATTTCTGTTTGATCATATTTGCACATTTATTTATTGTGCACGGCAGCATTTTATTGTGCTATATCAAATTTTATTGCTTTTGTTCTTATTTGCACATTTATTTATTTTGCACAGCAGCACTTTATTATGATATATGAAATGTTATTGCTTGTTTTATGTTCATTTCACCTGCATTTATTTATTTACTTTATTGCATTTATGGTAATTTTGCAAGTTGATTTTAAATATTACCTTTAGGAGCGCAGCACCACCTATTGTTTTATTTGATATATGTGACGTGTTCAACGCTAGCAGCTTTTAGATAATTTATTTATCTTTCACGTTACATGTGACAGGCTTAATACCATTAGTCTTTGAGTTATTCAAACCACTTTAAGGATCTAGACAGTGGTGGCTCGCAGAATTTCTTTCTATTTTAGGAAATAAAGACTGACCCAGAGGAAATAAATTAAATGGACGGACTACATGAATGGAAGAGGAATAATCCTGCATAGAGTATGTACCATGTTCTATTTCACCATGTATTGGTTTCTTATGAATTCATTATAATAGTCATGTGCCATATGTCAGCTCTTAATTATGTTCATTAATCAATTTTTATTCTATTTTATTCGCCAAACATAAAATGTGCATCTACAATGAATTTAAAGAAAAAAAAACTTTATAATATATTTTCTATTTTTGTAATTTTATTTTGTGATATGCCTCATTTAAAGTCCCATTACCAGAATTTTTGTTTGTATGTATACTATAGGGATAGAGGCATGTTATGGTGAAAAACATATATTTTCACTCATGCTGGTTTAGATTTTATTCCAGCTTTCTTTTTAATTTTCATAGAACCTATTATAAGTTTTTTCCAGCTTTGGTTAACATCTCTCAGCTCCACGATGGGTGGGGGTTTGTCATGTCACTGCCTTATTCCCGGGGTTGCGATATACGGCTTGACTTCCCCTCCCATTGCCCTTTTGGGTGCAGGCAGGGGTTGTCCTCCTGTGCATTGGCACCATGCAGACACACCCCGCACGTGACGTCTTTTGACGCCGCGATGCTGGCACGGTTGTGTACATCTGACGTCTGGGATGGGTGGATGGGGACGCATCCTTGCCTGATCCTCATCAGCGTACAGCATGACACATGGTCTCATGGGTATTTAGCCAGACCTAGCCAGCACACTTGTCTCTGCATTTCCCACTAGACAGACATGTCCATCCAGTTCCCACACTGAGTCACAACAGTGTTTTTTGTTTGGGTGCCTCATGTGTTTTTACACACATTTTTGATCTTTTTTCACAGCATGTCAGTGGTCTTTTGACTTTTGTGACTCATATTTATTTTCACGTTCACTTTACCATCTCTCCGCAAGATGTCCAGTGATGGGACTCTTCATCCGTTTCTTTTTTCTTTTTTTTCCTTTTTTACCCCCATCTACACCTTCACGGCTGTCCTTGGTCGGTTGGAGCACAATTGTCAGACATTGATACACTGTTTGTTATATCTACCCATACTCAACTACATATATTTTTATTATGTTTTTTCAGACCAGTGTTGGTCAGATGTGCTTTTCTGCTTCCTGTACATGGACCACTCCTTCCCCCTGGCAAGTTGCTGTGCTGTTCCCCTGGTCCGGTTGGGATGTCCCTGCCTCAGCCCTGGGTCAGACTTTGTCATTGGCAACCCTCACATCCATCTTGTAGACTGGATTTTTATTCTGAGCTGGCACGTGAGTATCAGACTTCTGGCCTCTGTTATATCATTTTTTGTTACCCATATAGGGATTTTTACCCCTATATAAAAGCAAGTATTGCAGCCCATAGTTCTTTAAATATAAACAAAAATGTATACATAGGGAAATTGAAAACGTTTTTTTACCTTAATGCAAACAATGCATTAAGGTAAAAAAACATTTTTAGGTAACACTTTAATGTCAACTACAACTCTATCTCCTCCTCTCCTCTTCCCCTTTCTGTTGGGGTACCCCAATGCTTTGTCCTCTGGCCCCTTCGATTCTCTCTCACACCTCTTCCCTAGACCAGTTGATAACCTTCCAATCTTTATGCTGATCACACTGAAATCTATCTCTTTACTCACTTCCTCGATCTCCTCGTATATCACTAATTTACTTAGTAATATATCATTATGGGTTTCACACCAATTCCTCAAACTCACTCTGTCCAAAACTGAGCTTTTAATATTTTCTCCACTCTGATCCCCCCTCTTGACTTTAGCATTGAGATCAATATCACAACTATCAGTTTCTCCATGTATGCCAATGTAATCCCAAACTTCTCCTTCGGGCCCAAATCCAATCACTGACTAAATCTTGCCACCTTAAAGAGGGAGTCCGTCAAAATTTTTTTTTTAAAAGTCAGCAGCTACAAATACTGCAGCTGCTGGCTTTTAAAATATGGACACTTACCCACCCAGCACGCCTGCGATGTCGCCACCCGAAAGCCGATCTGTCGATCGTCTCTCGGGTGCTGCCGTCGCCATCTTGCGGCTTCACTTCCCGGTTCCCTACTGTGCATGCGCGAGTCGCGCTGCGCAATTAGGACGCTCCCTGCTGTCTCTGGGAGACATGTGTTTCCCAGCAGACAGCGGGGGGTGACAGGAAATGGCGTAAATACCCGCAGATTCTGCGGCTATCTACGCCCGGAAGTGGGTGCAGATACCTGTATTATACAGGTATCTGTACCCCCTGAAAGGTGCCAATTGTGGCACCGGAGGGGGGGAGAGTTCCGATGAGCGGAAGTTCCACTTTAGGTGGAGCTCCGCTTTAACTTCTCTAAAATCTTCAAAATGTGCACCTTCTTGACCAATGACACCACAAAACACGAATTCTCTCTCTGATTATCTCCTGTGTCCACCACTACATTCTCACTGGCATACCTTTAAACAGGCTATATCCACTCCAGTCTATCATAAACGCTGTTGCTATAATTACTCAAAAAAAAATTTGGACAACGTTGTCACAACATTAAAATCGCACACAGCTGAGCTCAGAGTCATGCAGACAACAGCCAATTATTCTCCTTGTATTGAGCAGTGCTCCACAGGTGTATCAGGATAATCCCAATTTAGGAAATAGATGAACCTCAGCGTGTACTGAGGGATACTGACAGTATTCATAGCACAGAAAAGTTGATCGACTCAACGGCCACATCAGATTGTCAAAGCAAAGTATCGCTCAGATGGAATAGTGTACTGTTCATGTCATGAAATTAATTGGGAATAATAGGTGGAATAATGCAGTCGGCCAATAACTTCACAGCAATGTAAGAAAAGTACTTTGGCTAGTGGTATTCAGCAGTCTTTGCCTATTTCCAGCTATCCCTCCATATGCATATTATAGCAATTTAACTCCTCTGGCATGATCACAACAGTCATAA
>CM053029.1:307362053-307422965 GCA_028564925.1 Lithobates sylvaticus
CCCGACATTCTCGAGATGGTCGACTCCATCTTGGAACCAAAGAGGAACTTGCCATCGTAAGGTATCTTACACCAAGACTGTTTAGAAGAAGGACCCCCTACCATGGTTTTAGCTATAGGGCCCTCTTTGCGGTTACTGTATGCAACATAGCCCTGGCAGAGCACTTGACCGTGTCTATCGCGGTTTCCCCTATAAAATCAGCTGACACCTTCAGTTCATCCAGAGTTCAAACGATATCTGCCTTTGGCGTTCCCTCTTTCACTGCCGACTCAATGTTCTGAATCCAAACTTTCAGGGCTCTAGCCACTGAGGTGAGGGTTACAGCTGGACGGCAGGCTGCCCCAGCTGCCTGATAGGCTTTTTTAAGATCTAAGTCTATTTTTCTGTCCATCAAATCCTTGAAAGAGTACGAATGCTCCATAGGTAGAGTCACATTTTTTGCCAAGCGGACGACTGCTACATCAACCGTAGGTGGTGAGTTAAGTGATATTCCCTCTATCTCCTGTAGAGGATATCATTTCTGCATACGGTTGAGTAAAAACCTCCTTTTGTTTTTTTGCCGCTCCTGCTTTAGGACGTCTTTGATTATGTCCATTATGGAAAATAGGTTTGACATTTCTGTAAAAAAGGGTAATAGGATTTTGCCTTCTTTGTCACTTCCTCCTCTTCCCATGCGATCGCCTGTTTTATTGCCAGAATGAAGGGTTCCACCAGAGAGAAACTTAACCCAAGTTGTTTGGGATCCTCCTCTGATGAGGAGGAACTATCCTTCTCCACAGGCTGAGCAGACTGCAAGGACATCCCACTGGGCATGGTCATACTGCTTTCTGAAGTCCCTGGCTGATCTTCCAATGGGACCCCTTGGGCGGGTGGCTGGATTGATGTAAACTTAGATAAAGAATCTCGTACTACCTTCTTTAGTAATGATGAGACTTGTGCAGTGTCCTGCTCCCTGCAAACTCCTCTAGACAGTCTTTGCACACCAATTTATTGGATAGGGGGACTGCGCCACAAGCCCAGCATGATTTCTTGCTGGGATGTCTGTATTGCTCTGGAGAAGAGGAGGTGCGACGTGCTCTTTTGGATTTTTTCCTTGACCGGGAGTGACGTCTGGAGCTATGCTCCTTTGAAGAACGCCTGTTCTCTCTTGTTCTTGAACTCCGGGAGCCTGAGCGCGCCGTGCTGAAACAGATCAAAGCAAACCGCATTAGAGGGAACTCTTTTAAGGTCACCTGAAAACTTACCAATTGGTGGTCTCCATACCTTTAAATATTGAGGGTCTTGCATAAGTGGTGACTGACTCATGGTATTAGAGAATAAGGGATGGCCAGCTGAAAAGAGAAACAGAAAGATGGAGATTGCCCGTAATCTTCTAACATGAAAGTCTGAAAACTACAACAAAGAAAACCAGCTGAAATAATACAAAGGAAAAGAATGTACTTTTTTTTTTTTTTTAAACAGAAAACTTTTCCTACCAGCAGATGGCGTCGCAGAAGGTTGCTGAGACTGGATCCAGGAACCAAGTTATGCTGCATGGCAGTAAGGATGGGCCCGGTGCTCGATGCGAACCCACGTTCGCATCGAGCACCGGGCGTTCGCTCGCTCTGCGAGCCCAGAACTATTTTGGCCGCTCGCATCACGTTCGTGTGATGCGAGCGGCCCCGCAATGCATTGCGGCCGGCGCGGCCGACGCAGTGCATTGCTGGCTGATGATTGGCCAAGCATGCACTGTGACCCCGCATGCTTGGCCAATCACAGCCCCGGAAAATCGAAGAGCCATAATTGGCTACAGGCAGGACGCCTGTAGCCAATTACAGCTCAGGGGCTGTAGTACACCCCCCCCCCTATAAAACGCCGCCACGCCGTCTGCGCCGGTCACATGCTGTTCCGGCGCAGATTGAGCAGGCAGATTCTGTGACACTCTGCTGCATTGAGATAGTTAGATAGATTCACTTACAGAGATTGAGTTAGATAGATTCAGTTACAAAGATTGATTGACAAAGAGGGGCTTGTAGTGTGCTCGTGGCAGGCAGGCAGAGCTCCTATATTTTGTTACCAGAAGCACCTATAGGACTTGTAGTGTGTTCGTGGCAGGCAGGCAGAGCTCCTATATTTTGTTACCAGAAGCACCTATAGGACTTGTAGTGTGTTAGTGGCAGGCAGGCAGAGCTCCTATATTTTGTTACCAGAAGCACCTATAGGACTTGTAGTGTGTTCGTGGCAGGCAGGCAGAGCTCCTATATTTTGTTACCAGAAGCACCTATAGGACTTGTAGTGTGTTAGTGGCAGGCAGGCAGAGCTCCTATATTTTGTTACCAGAAGCACCTATAGGACTTGTAGTGTGTTCGTGGCAGGCAGGCAGAGCTCCTATATTTTGTTACCAGAAGCACCTATAGGACTTGTAGTGTGTTAGTGGCAGGCAGGCAGAGCTCCTATATTTTGTTACCAGAAGCACCTATAGGACTTGTAGTGTGTTAGTGGCAGGCAGGCAGAGCTCCTATATTTTGTTACCAGAAGCACCTATAGGACTTGTAGTGTGTTAGTGGCAGGCAGGCAGAGCTCCTATATTTTGTTACCAGAAGCACCTATAGGACTTGTAGTGTGTTCGTGGCAGGCAGGCAGAGCTCCTATATTTTGTTACCAGAAGCACCTATAGGACTTGAAGTGTGTTAGTCCCATTACACACACAGAGCTATATTTTCTTCCCAGAAGCACCTATAGGACTTGAAGTGTGTTAGTCCCATTACACACACAGAGCTATATTTTCTTCCCAGAAGCACCTATAGGACTTGAAGTGTGTTAGTCCCATTACACACACAGAGCTATATTTTCTTCCCAGAAGCACCTATAGGACTTGAAGTGTGTTAGTCCCATTACACACACAGAGCTATATTTTCTTCCCAGAAGCACCTATAGGACTTGAAGTGTGTTAGTCCCATTACACACACAGAGCTATATTTTCTTCCCAGAAGCACCTATAGGACTTGAAGTGTGTTAGTCCCATCACACACACAGAGCTATATTTTGTTCCCAGAAGCACCTATAGGACTTGAAGTGTGTTAGTCCCATTACACACACAGAGCTATATTTTGTTCCCAGAAGCACCTATAGGACTTGAAGTGTGTTAGTCCCATTACACACACAGAGCTATATTTTCTTCCCAGAAGCACCTATAGGACTTGAAGTGTGTTAGTCCCATCACACACACAGAGCTATATTTTGTTCCCAGAAGCACCTATAGGACTTGAAGTGTGTTAGTCCCATTACACACACAGAGCTATATTTTGTTCCCAGAAGCACCTATAGGACTTGAAGTGTGTTAGTCCCATCACACACACAGAGCTATATTTTGTTCCCAGAAGCACCTATAGGACTTGAAGTGTGTTAGTCCCATTACACACACAGAGCTATATTTTGTTCCCAGAAGCACCTATAGGACTTGAAGTGTGTTAGTCCCATTACACACACAGAGCTATATTTTGTTCCCAGAAGCACCTATAGGACTTGAAGTGTGTTAGTCCCATCACACACAAAGAGCTATATTTTGTTCCCAGAAGCACCTATAGGACTTGAAGTGTGTTAGTCCCATTACACACACAGAGCTATATTTTGTTCCCAGAAGCACCTATAGGACTTGAAGTGTGTTAGTCCCATTACACACACAGAGCTATATTTTGTTCCCAGAAGCACCTATAGGACTTGAAGTGTGTTAGTCCCATTACACACACAGAGCTATATTTTGTTCCCAGAAGCACCTATAGGACTTGAAGTGTGTTAGTCCCATTACACACACAGAGCTATATTTTGTTCCCAGAAGCACCTATAGGACTTGAAGTGTGTTAGTCCCATTACACACACAGAGCTATATTTTGTTCCCAGAAGCACCTATAGGACTTGAAGTGTGTTAGTCCCATTACACACAAAGAGCTATATTTTGTTCCCAGAAGCACCTATAGGACTTGAAGTGTGTTAGTCCCATTACACACACAGAGCTATATTTTCTTCCCAGAAGCACCTATAGGACTTGAAGTGTGTTAGTCCCATTACACACAAAGAGCTATACTTTGTTCCCAGAAGCACCTATAGGACTTGAAGTGTGTTAGTCCCATTACACACACAGAGCTATATTTTGTTCCCAGAAGCACCTATAGGACTTGAAGTGTGTTAGTCCCATTACACACAAAGAGCTATATTTTGTTCCCAGAAGCACCTATAGGACTTGAAGTGTGTTAGTCCCATTACACACACACAGAGCTATATTTTGTTCCCAGAAGCACCTCTAGGACTTGAAGTGTGTTAGTCCCATTACACACACAGAGCTATATTTTGTTCCCAGAAGCACCTATAGGACTTGAAGTGTGTTAGTCCCATTACACACACAGAGCTATATTTTGTTCCCAGAAGCACCTATAGGACTTGAAGTGTGTTAGTCCCATTACACACAAAGAGCTATATTTTGTTCCCAGAAGCACCTATAGGACTTGAAGTGTGTTAGTCCCATTACACACACAGAGCTATATTTTGTTCCCAGAAGCACCTATAGGACTTGAAGTGTGTTAGTCCCATTACACACACAGAGCTATATTTTGTTCCCAGAAGCACCTATAGGACTTGAAGTGTGTTAGTCCCATTACACACACAGAGCTATATTTTGTTCCCAGAAGCACCTATAGGACTTGAAGTGTGTTAGTCCCATTACACACAAAGAGCTATACTTTGTTCCCAGAAGCACCTATAGGACTTGAAGTGTGTTAGTCCCATTACACACACAGAGCTATATTTTGTTCCCAGAAGCACCTATAGGACTTGAAGTGTGTTAGTCCCATTACACACAAAGAGCTATATTTTGTTCCCAGAAGCACCTATAGGACTTGAAGTGTGTTAGTCCCATTACACACACAGAGCTATATTTTGTTCCCAGAAGCACCTATAGGACTTGATGTGTGTTAGTCCCATTACACACACAGAGCTATATTTGGTTCCCAGAAGCACCTATAGGACTTGAAGTGTGTTAGTCCCATCACACAGAGCTCCTCTAATTTCTTTGCATAAGCACCCACAGGACTTCTAGTGTGTTAGTGGCACCACACAGAGCTCCTCTATTTTCTTTGCAGAAGCACCCACAGGACTTCTAGTGTGTTAGTGGCATCACACAGAGCTCCTCTATTTTCTTTGCAGAGGCACCCATAGGACTTCTAGTGTGTTTGTGGCATCACACAGAGCTCCTATATATTCTTCTCAGCAGCACCCACAGGACTTCTAGTGTGTTAGTGGCATCACACAGAGCTCCTCTATTTTCTTTGCAGAAGCACCCATAGGACTTCTAGTGTGTTAGTGGCATCACACAGAGCTCCTATATATTCTTTGCATAAGCACCCACAGGACTTCTAGTGTGTTAGTGGCACCACACAGAGCTCCTCTATTTTCTTTGCAGAAGCACCCACAGGACTTCTAGTGTGTTAGTGGCATCACACAGAGCTCCTCTATTTTCTTTGCAGAAGCACCCATAGGACTTCTAGTGTGTTAGTGGCATCACACAGAGCTCCTATATATTCTTTGCATAAGCACCCACAGGACTTCTAGTGTGTTAGTGGCACCACACAGAGCTCCTCTATTTTCTTTGCAGAAGCACCCACAGGACTTCTAGTGTGTTAGTGGCACCACACAGAGCTCCTCTATTTTCTTTGCAGAAGCACCCACAGGACTTCTAGTGTGTTAGTGGCATCACACAGAGCTCCTCTATTTTCTTTGCAGAGGCACCCATAGGACTTCTAGTGTGTTAGTGGCATCACACAGAGCTCCTCTATTTTCTTTGCAGAAGCACCCACAGGACTTCTAGTGTGTTAGTGGCATCACACAGAGCTCCTCTATTTTCTTTGCAGAGGCACCCATAGGACTTCTAGTGTGTTAGTGGCATCACACAGAGCTCCTATATATTCTTCTCAGCAGCACCCACAGGACTTCTAGTGTGTTAGTGGCATCACACAGAGCTCCTCTATTTTCTTTGCAGAAGCACCCATAGGACTTCTAGTGTGTTAGTGGCATCACACAGAGCTCCTCTATTTTCTTTGCAGAAGCACCCATAGGACTTCTAGTGTGTTAGTGGCATCACACAGAGCTCCTATATATTCTTTGCATAAGCACCCACAGGACTTCTAGTGTGTTAGTGGCACCACACAGAGCTCCTCTATTTTCTTTGCAGAAGCACCCACAGGACTTCTAGTGTGTTAGTGGCATCACACAGAGCTCCTCTATTTTCTTTGCAGAAGCACCCATAGGACTTCTAGTGTGTTAGTGGCATCACACAGAGCTCCTATATATTCTTTGCATAAGCACCCACAGGACTTCTAGTGTGTTAGTGGCATCACACAGAGCTCCTCTATTTTCTTTGCAGAAGCACCCATAGGACTTCTAGTGTGTTAGTGGCATCACACAGAGCTCCTATATATTCTTTGCATAAGCACCCACAGGACTTCTAGTGTGTTAGTGGCACCACACAGAGCTCCTCTATTTTCTTTGCAGAAGCACCCACAGGACTTCTAGTGTGTTAGTGGCATCACACAGAGCTCCTCTATTTTCTTTGCAGAAGCACCCATAGGACTTCTAGTGTGTTAGTGGCATCACACAGAGCTCCTCTATTTTCTTTGCAGAAGCACCCACAGGACTTCTAGTGTGTTAGTGGCATCACACAGAGCTCCTCTATTTTCTTTGCATAAGCACCCACAGGACTTCTAGTGTGTTAGTGGCATCACACAGAGCTCCTCTATTTTCTTTGCAGAAGCACCCATAGGACTTCTAGTGTGTTAGTGGCACCACACAGAGCTCCTCTATTTTCTTTGCAGAAGCACCCACAGGACTTCTAGTGTGTTAGTGGCATCACACAGAGCTCCTCTATTTTCTTTGCAGAGGCACCCATAGGACTTCTAGTGTGTTAGTGGCATCACACAGAGCTCCTATATATTCTTCTCAGCAGCACCCACAGGACTTCTAGTGTGTTAGTGGCATCACACAGAGCTCCTCTATTTTCTTTGCAGAAGCACCCATAGGACTTCTAGTGTGTTAGTGGCATCACACAGAGCTCCTATATATTCTTTGCATAAGCACCCACAGGACTTCTAGTGTGTTAGTGGCACCACACAGAGCTCCTCTATTTTCTTTGCAGAAGCACCCACAGGACTTCTAGTGTGTTAGTGGCATCACACAGAGCTCCTCTATTTTCTTTGCAGAAGCACCCATAGGACTTCTAGTGTGTTAGTGGCATCACACAGAGCTCCTATATATTCTTTGCATAAGCACCCACAGGACTTCTAGTGTGTTAGTGGCACCACACAGAGCTCCTCTATTTTCTTTGCAGAAGCACCCACAGGACTTCTAGTGTGTTAGTGGCATCACACAGAGCTCCTCTATTTTCTTTGCAGAAGCACCCATAGGACTTCTAGTGTGTTAGTGGCATCACACAGAGCTCCTATATATTCTTTGCATAAGCACCCACAGGACTTCTAGTGTGTTAGTGGCATCACACAGAGCTCCTCTATTTTCTTTGCAGAAGCACCCATAGGACTTCTAGTGTGTTAGTGGCATCACACAGAGCTCCTATATATTCTTTGCATAAGCACCCACAGGACTTCTAGTGTGTTAGTGGCACCACACAGAGCTCCTCTATTTTCTTTGCAGAAGCACCCACAGGACTTCTAGTGTGTTAGTGGCATCACACAGAGCTCCTCTATTTTCTTTGCAGAAGCACCCATAGGACTTCTAGTGTGTTAGTGGCATCACACAGAGCTCCTCTATTTTCTTTGCAGAAGCACCCACAGGACTTCTAGTGTGTTAGTGGCATCACACAGAGCTCCTCTATTTTCTTTGCATAAGCACCCACAGGACTTCTAGTGTGTTAGTGGCATCACACAGAGCTCCTCTATTTTCTTTGCAGAAGCACCCATAGGACTTCTAGTGTGTTAGTGGCATCACACAGAGCTCCTATATTTTCTTCTCAGCAGCACCCACAGGACTACCGACTACAATGGCTGGAAGACCGCC
Source organism: Lithobates sylvaticus (assembly GCA_028564925.1). Lineage (NCBI taxonomy): Eukaryota > Metazoa > Chordata > Amphibia > Anura > Ranidae > Lithobates > Lithobates sylvaticus. The sequence continues at coordinate 307,370,091 of CM053029.1, forward strand.
AAGGGGAGGCAGAGCGTGCAGAGCCAAGAACACAGGGCAGGCAGGCTCTGTTTCTAGTGGACGTGGCCGTGGACGTGGACGTGGTCGTGCATCGTCATCAGCACGTGGCCATGGGACACGCGCGTCTTTGTTTTCGGCAGCTGGACATGTGGAGCCGCATCATGCTGAAGGCTTGGTAGAATGGATGACCAAGCCCTCCTCATCCTCCTCATCCTCTCTCACCCAGGCTCAGGGTACTGACAGAGCATCATCAGCCACCCCTTCCCTAGACCCACCATGTCCTCCTGAGGAGTCCCCCGAACTCTTTGAGCACAGTGTTGGGTACATGCTCCAGGAGGATGCCCAACGATTCGAAGGCTCGGATGACGATACCCAGCTTGAGGAATCTGGCAGTACAGTTCCACCAGCTGCAGCTTACTGCCAGGTTTGCTCTAGTGGTGAAGAGGGAGGGGATGATGAGGTCACTGACTCCACGTGGGTGCCTCAAGGGAGAGAGGATGAGGAGGAGGACGAGGAGGAGGAGGATGCGGCGTCACATGTCCAACGAGGCAGGATGCCCCCTGGAGGCCAGGTAGAGGCCAGCACAGCAACTGTACAACACCGCAGAGCTCCGCCTGTGCAGGGCGCTGCCTCTGCACGTTATCAGAAAAGTTCTTTGGTGTGGGCCTTTTTTGAGACGAGTGCAGCAGATCGCACCACTGCTATTTGCAATATTTGTCTCAAGCGTATCTCGCGTGGCCAAAACATCAGCCGCTTGGGCACCACAAGCATGACCAGACATATGGCGACCTGCCATGCAGCTCGTTGGCAGGCACACATAAAAGACCCACACCAAAGAACTAAGCGGACCTCTCCTTGCTCCTCCTCAGCTGGGATCTCCATCCCCACTACACCTTCAGTCCTCTCTGAAAGCTGCTCTGAGAGGACTGAAGGTGTAGAATTCGGTGTGTCACAACCAAGTACTTGCAGTACACCGACGTCCGAATGCAGCAGGCAAATTTCCCTGCCCCAGCTGCTGGACCGTAGAAAGAAGTACACTCCCAGCCATCCACATGCCCAGCGGTTGAATGCTAGCCTTGCTAAATTGCTAGCACTTCAACTGCTGCCTTTTCAGTTGGTAGACTCGGCCCCCTTCCGTGAGTTTGTTCAATGTGCGGTTCCTCAGTGGCAGGTTCCCAAACGCCACTTTTTCTCGCGGAAGGCGATTCCGTCTCTCTACCGGCATGTGGAGGGCAATGTCCATGCCTCGCTGGACAGGGCGGTCAGCGGTAAGGTGCATATTACCGCTGACTCATGGTCCAGCAGGCATGGACAGGGACGGTACCTTTCTTTCACGGCCCATTGGGTCACTCTATTGGCAGCTGGGAGGGATGCAGGACAAGGTGCAGTAGTGTTGGAGGTTGTTCCGCCACCACGCCTCCAAAACGCGACTACTGCTACTGGTTGTGACACACCTCTCTCCTCCACCCCCTCCTCTTCTTCTTCCTCCAGTGCTCTGTCCTTGGAACCAGCGGTGCTCCGTAGGCGTACAAGGGGCTACGCAAGTACGCAGGCAAAAAGATGCCATGCCGTGCTTGCGCTGGTGTGTTTGGGGGACAGGAGCCACACTGGGCCAGAGGTTCTGGCAGCTCTGCAGGGGCAGGCCGAGAGGTGGTTGACGCCACGTCAGCTTAAGCCAGGAATGGTCGTTTCTGACAATGGCACCAACCTCCTCTCCGCCCTGCGACAGGGGCAGCTCACCCATGTGCCCTGCATGGCTCACGTCCTCAACCTGGTGGTGCAGCGGTTCTTGGGCAGGTTCCCAGGCTTACAGGATGTCCTGAGGCAGGCCAGGAAAGTCTGTGTGCATTTCCGCCGATCTTATAATGCCAGTGCTCGGCTGACTGAGCTGCAAAAGGAGCTGAACCTGCCCAAGAACCGCCTAATATCTGACATGCCCACCAGGTGGAACTCAACGTTGGCCATGCTGCAGCGACTGCACACGCAGCAGAGGGCCATCAATGAGTACCTTTGCGACTACGGCACCAGGACAGGGTCAGGGGAGCTTGGTTTTTTTTCCCCACGTCAGTGGAGCATGATCAGGGATGCATGCACTGTCCTCTCACCATTTGAGGAGGCCACGAGGATGGTGAGCAGTGACAGTGCATGCATCAGTGACACTGTCCCTCTTGTCCACCTGTTGGAGCATACGCTGCGTGGGATCATGGACAGGGCACTTGAGGCAGAACAGAGGCAGGAAGAGGAGGACTTCCTTGCCTCTCAAGGCCCCCTTTATCCGGACAGTGTTCCTTCTGTCCCACCCATCACACAGGAAGAGGATGAGGAGGAGGAGGAGGAGGAGGAGGAGGAGGATTGTGTGAGCATGGAGGTGGAGCCTGGCACTCAGCATCAGCAGCAGCAGTCTTTTAGGGATGATGTACAGTCCCAACAAGCCAGTGGACTTGTACGTGGCTGGGAGGAGGTGGCTGGCGATCATGTCATCCTCAGTGACCCAGAAGACTCCGGACCGAATGCCTCAGCTAACCTACGCTGCATGGCCTCCCTGATCCTGCAAAGCCTGCGGAAGGATCCTCGTGTTCTTCGGATCAAGGAGAGGGACCATTACTGGCTGGCCACTCTCCTTGATCCGCGGTACAAGGGTAAGGTTGCGGACCTTATCTTGCCGTCGCAGAGGGAGCAGAGGATGAGACATCTCAGGGAGGCCTTGCAGAAAGGTCTGTGCAACGCGTTCCCAGAAACTGGGAGGCTACAAACTCCTGGTCCTGGGCGACGAGTTGCTGAGGCTTCGGTCAGTGGCAGAAGGAGCGGTGGGGAAGGTGGACGTCTGACCGATGCGTTCAGACAATTTTTTAGTCCGCAGCCCCAAGGTATGATCGGTTCCAGCAACCATCGCCAGCGTCTGATATACATGGTGCAGGAATACCTTGGGGCAAGGTCAGACTTGGACACCTTTCCCACCGAAAATCCTCTGGCTTACTGGGTCCTGAGGATGGATCACTGGCCAGAGCTTGCACAGTATGCAATTGAGCTACTGGCCTGTCCTGCCTCCAGCGTTCTTTCCGAACGCACATTCAGTGCTGCTGGAGGATTTGTGACTGATCATAGGGTGCGCCTGTCCACCGCCTCGGTTGATCGACTGACCTTCATCAAAATGAATCAGTCTTGGATCACCACCAGCTACCAGGCACCTGAGGCGGATATAACCGAATAATTTTTAATGTCACATCCCTTCAAGACTGCCTATGCTGATGCTGAGTGACTGTCCTCTTATGTTCACTGACTATCCTCTTCCTCCTCCTCAATGATCCATGCCACCACACCAGTGCCTAAGGCACAATTTTTCAGCCCCTGTTTAACAGGGGCGTGTACTTACAATTTTTAAAAAAAATGCTTCGCAACACGTGTGACTGCTGTGCTCCAAGTACAGTCTCTGTGAGGGCCGTGTTGCAGTGTTGTGGCACCAGCACCAGTGCCTAAGGCACAATTTTTCAGCCCCTGTTTAACAGGGGCGTGTACTTACAATTTTTTTAAAAAATGCTTCGCAACACGTGTGACTGCTGTGCTCCAAGTACAGTCTCTGTGAGGGCCGTGTTGCAGTGTTGTGGCACCAGTGCCTAAGGCACAATTTTTCAGCCCCTGTTTAACAGGGGCGTGTACTTACAATTTTTTAAAAAAATGCTTCGCAACACGTGTGACTGCTGTGCTCCAAGTACAGTCTCTGTGAGGGCCGTGTTGCAGTGTTGTGGCACCAGTGCCTAAGGCACAATTTTTCAGCCCCTGTTTAACAGGGGCGTGTACTTACAATTTTTTAAAAAAATGCTTCGCAACACGTGTGACTGCTGTGCTCCAAGTACAGTATCTGTGAGGGCCGGGTTGCAGTGTTGTGGCACCAGCACCAGTGCCTAAGGCACAATTTTTCAGCCCCTGTTTAACAGGGGCGGGTAATTACAAATCTTGATCTAATAGTTCACAGCAGGGCCCATTCCTGCGCCCACCAAGAGTAACTATGAGGGCCTGCAGTCTTGTGGCAACACCGTCCACCACCACCGCCAAAGGCCCAATTTTTCTGCCCTGTTCATCAGGTGCTTGCAATTACAAATCTTGATCTAATAACTCACAGCAGGGCCCATTCCTGCGCCCACCAAGAGTAACTATGAGGGCCTACAGTCTTGTGGCAACACCGTCCACCACCACCGCCAAAGGCCCAATTTTTCTGCCCTGTTCAACAGGTGCATGCAATTACAAATCTTGATCTATTAACTCACAGCAGGGCCCATTCCTGTGCCCACCAGTCTTGTGGCTACACCAACATCTAATAGGGCAAATTTCTGCAGAGTATATACGCCAGGCCCCTACTTTCAAACATCCAACTTACAAACGACTCCTACTTGAAAATGGAAAGAGAAAACAGGAAGTGAGAGGAAATCTACCCCTAGGAAGGGAAATTCTATCCTGTTAGATTTAATTTGGGAAAAAGGTATCTCCTCTCTACTGATACTTTATCACCAATCCTTGTTTCAATTAAAACCCCACTTTTTCCAAAAACATTTGTCATTGGGACGGAAAGTGAGGTGACATGTTCTGAACAGATGTGCAAAGACAGCAAATGTTACAGGGGTGATAACCCCTCCCTATGTTCTCCAAAAAGCTTAAAAATAGATTTTTTTGGGATGGAGCTACACTTCATAATGTACCTGTTCAGATTCTACTTAAGATCAAACCTAAAGCCGCAAGTGGTTTTAAATGGCTTCTTTTTTTCCTTTACAAATGTCATTTTGTGCAAGGACAGTTCTAAACACGGGAAACACATGCCACTTCACAGGCATACTTTGGACACCCCCCAGGTACCATATTTAAAGGAAAATGTCACTTTTTTTTTTTCACTTTATGCATCATTAAAATGACTGCTCCCGAAAAAACGTTAGTTTTTAAAAGTTCTTTTTGCATTGATATATGTCCCCTGGGGCAGGACCCGGGTCCCCAAACCTGTTTTATGACATAACATGCATATTGGCCGTTGTAATTAGCACTTTTGATTTCGAACGTTCGCGTCCATTATAACGTATAGGGTTCGAAAATTCGCGCGAACTTTCGGTCCGTTCGAAGGTTCTGGTTCGAACCGAACCCGGGGGTGTTCGGCTCATCCCTACATGGCAGATTTCGTTCCTAAAGAGGAAACACTGCAGGGACCCAACAAGACCACACAGGCGAGGGTTTCTCAGGCTTTTCAGCGCGATGTTAGCAGCCCGAGCACTGAGACTACGCACTGGGAGAGGCTTGAACCCAGCCGTTTACTGCTCAGTGGCAGGGTGGGGGACATAAAATTCCTTACTTCATGGAGGTATGAGGAATGTATGAGGAAAAAAAGAAGAATGGTGTGGCAGCTAACCATGCCTTCATTTATGCTATTCCCTGGTCCTGAGGGAGTGTTCAAGAGGCGGAGCTCTATCACTAGTATGCTGCCATGTTGGCGTCAGGAAAATGTCTTTTGATTTTTTACTTCACCATGCTTTGTAAGGCATTGTTTTGAGGGTTAAAAAATAAGAAAAAAGGAAATTTAAAAAAAAAATGAGTCATAGCTCCTTTGATCACTGAATTTTCTTCCTTCAGCATTCATACATCCAGATTACATATGTACATGTGCTTGAAGACATATGCTCCCAGTTTCTGTGTTGTATATCGTTTTGCCACTTTAGGACGCTGTTGCTGGGTTGGTGGAAGTGGCACGGTGCCATTCCAGATGACTGAGATTGCTTTTATAAGGGTCGGAGTCTCCATTAGCCTGATAACAAGTTGAATTGTTAGTGAGCAAAGGCCACTGAAGGCATTGAAGAAAAAACACATGCACTTTGTCAGTGGGAAAGAGAGATGAGGCTGTGTATGGAAAAGCACAGAATAACAGCAAATAAAATAAAACCTAATAAAAGGGATTGTGTTGCTTGTATACAATCTGATATAGTCAAACTGAGAGTTAGACAACAAAGTTATATAGTCTACAGAAGACTGTATACAGTGCTGCATATTGTAGCAAGGTGGACTACACAACATATAGCACACAAATGTGTGCATTGTGAGGTATGCAATGTATAGTAGATTATATTGTGGAGTATATAATGTAAAGCTCAGTGTATGCACTACAGAACCCATGTATATAGTTAACTCCTTGTTGGCAGAAACCAGTGACTGTTTAAGGGGTTTGAATTGCTGGAAGGAGGGATTCCCAACTGTGGGAGTGACGCTGTGATTGGCTGTCAAAGTGGTCACATGATCAGACACTCCTGATCATAACCACTTCCCACCCGTAGGACGTTAAATGACATCCTTAGGTTGAAGTGGTGACATCTGGATGATTGCCTGTATCTACAGGCATCATTCAGATATCTTTGTTTTCAGCTGGCGATTCCCTCTAATAATAAAGCCATCCTGGCAGCTATTTAGCCACTGGATTGCTTTTACAGGCAGAAGGAGGGGACGCCCCCCCCACCCCGTGTGATGAGCAGGAAGCTGGAGTTCTGCACCGGATTATCATAGAATTGGGTTATATATTGTGTTTTTTTGCATTAAAAACCAAGGAGCATTTTTCCCCCAAAATTTGTGTTTGAAAAATTGCTGTGCAAGTTCTGTATGACATAACATATTGCAACAACCACCATTTTATTCTCTATGGTCTCTGCTAAAATATATATATATATATATATATATATATATATATAAAATATATATATATATAATGTTTGGGGATTCTGAGTAATTTTCTAGAAAACAAATTATGATTTTTACATGTAGGAGAGAAATGTCAGAATTGGCCTGGGTGGAAAGTGGTTAAACACCAACTGGGACAAGTCCGTGATAGCTCGATCACGGTGTTGGGAGCATGCAGTGAGCGTGCTTTCAGTACAGAAGAGTAGTTCCCCTCAGACACATATATGCAGTGGCTAGGGTTGCCACCTGTCCGGGATTCACCCATACAGTTCGGCTTTTGAATCCTGTGCCCATGTTTCAGTCCACCTGACAGCCGGACACATCAGTGGCAGCCCTGGAACACCGATCCTCCTCTCTTCTTGGCTTCCAGTGTTTTTGAGCTATAGCTCACTGCACGGGCTCATCCCTACCTTCACTCTGGATCCTTCAGCCTCCCCTTTGTGCAGAGCCCGGGATTGGACCGGCTGTCCTGGTACAGCGAAGGAAGAGAGAGAGGACAACAGATCAAGCAGTGGAAAGCAGCAGTGACCTTACTTACAGCAATCAGAAATGTGCAGAATTTCTTCTTCCTTTTCTGCTACTATGAGCCTCCCCTTCCCCATCATGACCAGGGCTGCTATGTGTGTATGGCTCTGGATGTCTTCACTCACTACACACCATTCACGTTCTCCAGAAGGAGGATGTGGCAGCTGCCTGCAGTCTTACTGGCCAGTGGTCTCTTTCTTCTAGATGGTACTTTTTTAACTGGATGAAGGAGGGTTCATATGTTCCTGAATTGCCCCCCCCCCCTTATTAGCCCCCTTTCAGTCCTGCTAGCTGGGAGTATTAATTACCTGGAGGGGGGCTGGCTCCTATGTTCTTGGATGGGGTTTTTATTTTTCTCTGGTACTGCATGGATGTGACTTTCCCTGATTTCCTTTTCCTGTTACTCCCGTACAAGAAATGGGGGATATAAGTGTCATAGGGACAGGTAGCAAAAAACAAAACAAAATGGCATGTGCTGTAACCTTCCCCACTGTAATAAAAATGTGATTGGTCTGTGTCCCTGTTGGATAAATTTCCCAACATTTCCTGCCTTGACAGTGAGGAATAATCTTGCAAAAAGGCACACGGATGTCAATAAAATACGACAGAGAACCTAACTCTTCGCCCACTGTATTCAAAATAAAATATTTTGGATAGAGCTGGGCTTTATTATGAGAACAATACAGCTGAGAACACCACAGTCATGCTATGAGTTAAAATGCAGTGTGGTATCTCCGAGGACATGAGAAACAGTGAATAAGTTTACCAAGTAATTTACAACATAATGATATTGGCATACACAATCTGACATAATAGAGGGGAGTATCGGGGGCAATATATTATGTGCAGATCATACTGCCTATATATAGGTCACCGTTATTTATCGGTTATCTATAAATAAATAAATCAATGGAATTAAAGGAAATAAATCATAAGCTGTACTTTGTATTTTAATGGATCACTGCTGTCTCTATTAGTGATTAAAATGTTAGTACGTAATATGTATTAGTAACACACAACAAACTGTTTATACTGGCTATATATTATGGGGGGCCTCCTAACCTCACCTTTCTCTTTTTATGTTAACATGCATTGTGGATTGCAAAAGCCAATTTCCCTATGATGATTTAACTTGCACTACTGATAAGGCTTGGTTGATTATACAGAAGGAGAAAGAGCAAGGCTGGCCATACATAAGTAGAATTGTATTCGGAAATTTTTATTTTTGGAATGTACGCTCAATTTTCTAAGGGTTTGTGGGGTCAAATCCAGATTCACTTTTCGACCATAGTGATGAGAAAATTCAAATGAGCAGGATGAAAAATTCTAACTTGGAAGGTGGTTTTAGTTCAGGGAAAAGTGTTCATATTGTAATGAGTATGTTTTAGGCACAAAAGAAATCTGTTTAACATTTCTGGGAATGTATTCAAATAGTAGAAAGTTTGAAGTGATGGTGAGATTGAATGCTCCAACTAATGATTTTTCTAAACTTGTCAATCAAGCGTTTTAATGAAATTCTACTGGTGTATGACTGGTTCTAGCAGCACTTTAAGAAACGACTATTGTCTATATCCTTATATGGTTAAATATATTGGAAGTAAAAATGTATAAATGGGAAAATTGTTAATAGGTCATCAGCTACACATATTTGAATGGCATACAGTACTACCCTGAATGATCACTGTGCGACTCTAAAGTAAAATCTTACCTTAATGTTAAGTCTTAAAGAGGAAGTAAAGCCTCCTCCAAAAAAAAAAAAAAAAAACGGAACCTGCAAGACAAAGGCATAATGAGCTAGTATGCATAGCATACTAGCTCATTATGAATGACATACCTGAGAACGAAGCCCCGAAGCGACCCTCATCCACGATCTTCTGCGCCGCCATCAAGCCCGGAGTGACTTCCGGGTCTCGCTGCTCCAGCGCTGTCATTCGCTGGAGCGGCGATGACGTCACTCCCGCGCATGCGCACGAAAGCGGCATATCGCCGTGATCTTGGCATGCGCAGTGCGCCTGCGCCCCACTGTCTACGGCGCATGCGCCGTAGACAGCGATGCCTGTTTTTTTCTAAATATCTCCTAAACCATGTAGGTTTAGGAGATATTTATTGGACCTACAGGTAAGCCTTAATCTAGGCTTACCTGTAGGCCAAAGTGGTTTGTAAGGGTTTACAACCACTTTAAGTTATTGACTAAACTGGGAGCCTATATTGTGCACCTATATGTGGAGTGTGGGTGTATATACATTGTATATGATATTTCCAAGATGTGTTCCAGAAGGAACTAATTATTACATGCAGACCTTGGTGTACAAAGAAGGCTGAATGACCTACTTATCTCCAAGATGTAAATTGTGAAAGTCCTTGCAGTTAATTTACCGCCCGTCCAGTTTTAGTCCTTATTGATTAATAGCAGACCAAAGACAAAGTATGGTGTTACAATGTTGAATGAATGCTATTCCTCAGGTCAGATTGGAAGGTCACCCTAAAGGCCAAGACAGCTTTGCGACTCATTTAGATGTTAAACACTTAAAAGAATAGCTAATTTAAAATCAGATTACCAGGTTAAAATTCACAGGGAACTAGAAATCGGCTTTTGTTGGACAAACAGCTGTACACACGGATCGAAAGTCAGACGGTTTCTACTGTAATGGTTGATTTCGGCTGATATTCAGCCTGTGTGTATGGGGCTTAATGCTTAGCATACAAATTACAGTCTGACTTAACAATCTTTGTACAATCAATTTTAGATTTACAAAAACTATGCAATATCAGGATCTATCTACACTATTCAATCTATTTGTATCCAATGAGGCAGGTCCCTGCACTACATATTGGTAGATCTAATGCCCCGTACACACGGTCGGAAATTCCGACTACAAAATCCGTCGGATTTTGTCCGACACTGGTGTTGCATACACACGGTTGGACAAAGTTGTCGGAAAATCCGATCATCCAGAACGTGGTGACGTTCGTTGCGTGCGACGGGACTACATAGAGGCTAGTAGCCAATAGCTTTGGTCTTGTAATGTGATCTGAGCATGCATGGCACTTTGTCTGTCGTAATTCGATACACACGATCGGAAAAAGTCCGATAGGACTTTGTTGTCAGAAAATTTGAGAGCAGGATCTCAAACTTTTTCCGTCTGAAAAAGTCCGATGGAGCCCACACATGGTCGGAATTTCCGGCAACATGGTCCGATAGGACATTTTCAGTCGGAAAATCCGACTGTGTGTACGGGGCAAAAGAGAGATTGTACAATCAGATTGTAATTTGTGTGGTGAGTTTAGGAGATCTGCTGCTGGGCTGAACAATATTAAAGTGTATGTAAACAATGACTTTATATTATTTGCTCTCTTTTGGTCTGTTAAATATACCATTGGCAGTATTCCAGTATATCTTTTTGACAAGTGGCAACACAAAGTAGCTGTTTATTCATGCGCAATCATGGGGCCGATAGGTTCCTGTCCTTTCTGCCTCTGGGCTGCTATTAGTTCGCAATGCTTCCAGCTATCTCTGTGGACTACAAAGCACCTCCTCTGTTATAGGGAAAAGATGGAGGTATTATGTAGTCCTAACACTTCCTAACCTAGGGTGACAATGCTAATCAGTATGGTTGTCACCCTAGGACAGGAAGTGTGTCAATGGAAGGATTACCAGGTTAAAGCTGAAGTTAGAGTAATGTGCTTTTTGCATAGTTTCATTGGTCCAGCTTGAACCAATGTAAGTATATATGCGCCATGCCTGGCTGATCCCCATGGAAGCTGGAAATCACTGTAGTAGGCACTGTTACTTGAGTGATTGTGAGGCCCCTTTCACACTGGGGCTGTTTTCAGGCGCTATTGCGCTAAAAATAGCGCCTGCAAACCGACCTGAAACAGCTGTTGCTGTGTCTTCAGTTTGAAAGCCCGAGGGCTTTCACACTGAAGCGGTGCGCTTGCAGGACGCTGAAAAATGTCCTGCAAGCTGCATCTTTGGTGCGCTGTAGGAGCGGTGTATTTACCGGTCCTATAGCGCCCCTTCCCATTGAAAACAATTCAGCGGCGGTTTGCGGGCGGTATTAACCCTTTTTCGGACGCTCGCGGGGGTAAAACCGCCCCGCTAGCAGCCAAATAGTGCCGCTAAAAAGACGGTAAAGCGGCGCTAAATATAGTGCCGCTTTACCGCCAGCGCACCCAGCGCCCCAGTGTGAAAATAGCCTAACTAGCTTCCAGTCCAATGCCATGCATCCCCCTGTTGCATAGTGAACACAAGGGGTTGCTCACTCAGAATGGGCACCATTCAAAGACCACTTTGCATTTTCTCAATGAATGCAGGGCCTTCTCTGATTGGATGAGGTGGCAATTTTGATGTCACCACCCCCCTTATTCAATCAGAGAACAGATTTTATTGATTAGGAAAATGCAAACTGTTCTCTGAATGGCACCTGTGCTGAGCGGCTGACCACCTGTGTTTAATATGCAACAGGGCAGCCTCTTGGCAAGGGACGAGAAGCTGACAGCAATCACTGTAGTAGCAGTACCTACTAGAATGATTTCCAGCTTCCACAGGGATCATCCTGGTATAGCACATACATACTTATATTGGTCCAAGCTGGACCAAAGTAGCTATGCAAAAATATTTATACTCAGAATTTAGATTTAAAATAATTAAAAAGATAAAAAACAAACATATGCACCCACCTCAGATATGAGCAAATAATTTGCAATACTATCAATTTTTGTACTTTGAATGAGATACATACCTCCCAACATTGTGAGATAGGAACAGGGGACGCCTATTAGCAAATGTATGTAGACATAGGACACACCCACTGCCATACTCCCCTTAACCAATTCAGCACCGGGTGATTTTACCCCCTTCCTTACCAGAGCACTTTTTGCGATTCGCTTTAACTAACAATTGCGACGTTGCACCCAAACAAAATTGACGTCCTTTTTTCCCACAAATAGAGCTTTCTTTTGATCACCTCTGCGGTTTTTATTTTTTGTGTTATAAACAAAAGAAGAGCGACAATTTTGAAAAAAAACACAATTTTTTTTACTTTTTTGCTATAATAAATATCCATTTTTTTTTAAAAAAAAAAAAAACGATTTTTTACTCAGTTTAGGCCGATACGTATTCTTCTACATATTTTTGGTAAACAAAAACGCAATAAGCGTATATAGATCGGTTTTTTACGAGTAATGGCGGCGATCTGCGATTTTTTTTTCGTGAATGCGACATTGCGGCGGACACTTCGGACACTTTTGACACATTTTTGGGACCACTCACATTTACACAGAGATCGTTGCTATAAAATTGCAGTGATTACTGTGTAAATGTGACAAACGAAGAGGAAAGAGGGACAAAGGGACTTTTTTAAATAAGGGACAGCCCCTTGAACTCGGGGACAGTTGGGAGCTATGTAGATATGCTTTAAAAACCTACAAGAGGAACACATGCCAATGCCTCCCCTGTTTTCGTACAGCAAACACATGTCATGTATTTATTACTCCTTGTAATAAATGTCTATTAATAAACAAATTAATGTATACAATTAAGAAAAAAATAAATCTGAAACATCAGTGTATGACTTTTAAATCTTTCAAAATTAGGAATTTTGTATGTATGTATGTATGTGTGTGTGTATATGTATGTGTGTGTGTGTATATATATATATATATATATATATATATATATATATATATATATATATATATAGCATAATTTGATATAGATGGCAGGGAAAATATGGCAGTTTTTCTTCGCAAAGCGTACTTACCCTTTTAATTATGGTTATGTCATGCTTAGCAGAAAACTAATGTAGATTGCTGTCTTCATATGTACATGATTGTCGAGGTACATTTTCCATTAGGCATCCAGTATAGATTTCATTAGTGAATAATGGATCTGATAATATCCATGCAAATTTTTTCCTGCTATTATCAATCTTCCAGCTTCATAAACTTTTATACTGTATGTGCTTCTCCTTTACCAGCTTACCGGATATATATGAATTGTGTATCGTTTTTTACTTTTCTTTAACTATTGTTAGATGTAGACGTTTGTTGTCCCATTTATCCTTGCATTTCTGAAGTCCAGCTAGATATGTTCCACTTACCAGAAGCTTTCATTTAAATAATTTATCAGTGTTGTCCGGACTTAAGAACATTTTCCAACTTTTTCAATTAATGCACCTCTACTTATCCTTATTAATATTCAGTTATACAGTTAGGTTCCAAGACTGCTCCTCCAAAAATTATGCATCTGTAATAATTACTTTAGAAAATCTCTGCCCTTTATTGCTAGAGATAAATCAAGCAGTATTAAAGAACAATTCCAGTCAGCAAGTAAAAGCTTTAGCAAGCTACTTATGCTAACCAGTAAAGTCTGAAGTCAGAAAAATCACCTGATTTTCATTAATTTGTGTATAATCACATACAAAATAAGCATACGCATCTCCATAGTGGGCCAGTGGGAGGGCAGTAAAAATGCATCTCCTACATGTGTGTTGTGTATTGTCCTCTTTCTCCTATATACTGTTACATAACTAAATGTATGCCTCCAGGGTAGGTTCTGAGAAACGTTTTAGTACAGTCATTTTTCCTCATTAGGTTTTCTCTGTGAGAGAGACAGCAGAGAGTGTATCCCAGCATTACAAGCAAGTTCATTTCAGGACCATCAGAATACAGAAAAAAAGGGAACGGAGTGCACTGGTGCACTAGGGTATACTGTATATATGCATCTTATGGTTTAGTTTTCAAATTTGACTGGCATGCCTTTGGCTGGTGATGCATATAGAGTACATAGCAGATACAGTATACCCTAGTGCACCAGTGTACTCCATTCCCTTTTTTTCTGTATTCTGATGGTCCTGAAATGCACTTGCTTGTAATGCTGGGATACACACAGGTATACTATAGCATACGCCTGTGCGAGGGCTGTGTTTGCCCGCACGGGTGCAAAGGTGTTCCATGAATCCCAATGCAGACAGTCCCATTCCGTTCAATTGGGATGCAGCAGCTTCATGGACACAGTCAATGCTCCCTTTTTGACAGTTGTGTGGATGTGGGTGCATAGCCCTAAACGCAGACTGTGTGTATTCAGAGAACACCTGTGCATCCCCATGCGGGCAAACATGGCCCTCGCAAGGGCATATGCTATAGTATGCCTGTGTGAATTGGGTCTTTAATAGGAATTATAAGGCAGGGGGACTACAGGAAGCCAATATAAAAATAGATATGTTTTTACTGTATACTATTTAGATTTAAAGTACATTATTATTATTTTTTTTATCTATTTTTTTTTTTAATTTTCAGTGCTTGAATTTGTTCCTTTTAATATCAGCTTCAGTGTAATGTTTAGTCATATTGGTCAGACTTTGAAGATTTGATTGACGTATATGATCCAACGGTTATAATATACTATTTCACGTAAGAAGAGGGATCTATTACACTGTAGACTTGGCATGCAATACATTGATGAGGGATCAAATATAATATAAGAAATTGGCAACATTTGATTCAACATATTTGTATTATTTATTGATGGAAAAGAGAATTATTTGCGCTGATATTTAAGCATATGACACCAATTGTAAACAAATCAGTTGTTCATCTGTGACATCTGACAAAAGATCTGCTATGTAGTGAGGTTTGGACCACCCAATGACCTTAGAGGTCCACAATCTTGCATGCTCAGCTGTTAGTAAATGACAAGCTGATCAGTGAGTCAGGGAACCCTGGCCATAGGCACTTTTCTCTGTTGCTAAGAATAGGAGATGGACCTCTCACTGTGTGTGCGGTGTTTCCGTAAATCAGAAAAAAATATCTCTGTGGTGTCTGTTCTTATTATCTAAAGATACTAAAGCCTAGTACACACTAGTAGTTTTTTTCGTTCAACCCAGCAGGGCTGAATGGAAAAAAAAAAAATGACTGCTTAGGTGGAGCTGCTACTAACTAACATTAGTACAGCGATCTCCCCTGCTGTTCTATTGTGTTCTAACAGGGGGACAGCCACCCTGCTAAAACGCTTTGACCATTGGCTGAGAACGCTGATTGGGAGCCAATCGTCAGACCTTTTTCGGTCATGCCCCTTCCACAGAAGCCAGCCCAACTGCAGAATACACATGGGCCAAATGTTGACCAGTTTCTAATAAAGCCTAGTACAATTTCAATAGAAACCGGACAACATTTGGCCCGTGTGTACTTCAGGGGGTATGACCGAAAAAAGGTTGCAGAGTGGCTCTTGATCTGTGCTCTCAGACAATGGTTGAGAGTGCTGACCAATGTGTTCTGGCGGGGTGAGATTGCTGTACCAACATTGGGTAATTAGCACAACGGCTCCTCCTGAGCTGACAGTTTTTTTTATTCAGCCCTGCTAGGTTGAACAAAAAAAAACTACTAGTGTGTACGAGGCTTTAGCATTTGAAGGGAGCAAAGGAAACTAATGAAATCACCATAACTGGAATTGATTTGCTTGTTCTAATAATTTACAAAATGAGACTCAAACTCAGAGTTAGGGGTGTCAGATGGGCAAAGCTTCAGATTCATCTGTTGAAGTTAAGCAATTTATAAATATTTTGTTTAATATAATAGATGTTCTTTTTAGGTGAAATCTTAAAAAAAAAAAATCAGTGTTGGCCCTTTTTCATTTTTATTACATTGTACAATAGGTTACTGGTAATAGGTCCAAATAATCCTTTACCAGTTGACCAGGCTGCAGGCATCAATTTATAAGGCACCTTTATACTAGGTGACACAGGTATGTAAAGCCCTTAAAGCGTATTTCCATTTTGCAGTCAAATTTGAAAAAAACTCCTATAGGTTTGTAGACATACTGTGTGAATGGGGAACACATACCATTTAAATATATTGAATATACTGTATGTTTTACCTTTTTAGGTGTTTCTCAGGACAATGTGTCATTGCTGACTGCAAGGTTTTTTTGAACAATGTCAGGGTAAGCCTATGCCAAGTCTGTCCTCATTAACAAACATTGGAAGAAGCCCAAAAAACATTTAATTCTTTGGTAAGACAGACAGTTCTATTTGCAATTGATAATGAAGATCTGTCTGCACAGTACCGACAGGGTTAATTATGGTAAAGACAGCCGCCTAGCCTCCTCATAAACAAAAATTTTTCTTCCAAAAAAATGGAGCATCTAAAACATTTTTAAATACTATTTTAAGTTATGCTGCGTGAATAGAAACATTACATACTGGAGCTTTCAAAGAAGGGTGACGATTTTTGAAGACCCTTGGCAGTTGTTCCTCCATGATAAAGGAAATATGAGCTAATAAAAACATTGCAATGGGTTATGGGTCACTCACTTGCAAAATTACATCTTCAGGGAATCTTGCATCTTCAGCCTGTGGATCTGGAAAAAAATAGGACGCAAAATTACATTTTTTTTCTGCTTAGTTTCATGTTGAAATGCAGATGTATGGTTGTTAATAATCGAAGATGAGCACTAGATTAGTTATTTAGAGACAAATAAGGTTAGTTTAGTTTAATTAAAATATTTACTTGAAATGGGCAACATTTTACTAAATAACTTCCCCCATTGGGTTACCCCTTGTTACATCATTATACAGAGCTGATATGACAGTTACCCATGCACACTAATGCCCCCTCAAGCATCAAAGGTATGATAATCACAATATGCTACAGTGCCTGCATATAATAGTATTACAGTATGAGATTGCTACTGTGCTTGTACTCAATCTCATGTCATATTGTGATGTCAAAAATATGACAGTGAGATCCTATGCATGGCTGTAGTGGCAGTACAGACTTGCAGGATCTCCTCACCATATTTCTTGCATGACAATTTGGTGCATGCGTGGCGAAGAATCAGGCTTTCTGGTTCTCTTAGCTGTATATGCAGGGACTTGTCAATGATAACAACAAATATGGCAGCAATTGTTGATCAAGGCAGCAATATAATAAAGGGGGAGGGGTAGCATCTGCTGCTAGTATATATTATAGATACCTTTACAGCATCTGTAACTAACACATTGCTTGTCTTTCACTTATACTGAAGGTGGAGGATAGCAACTTCAGCCACCATCTCTGATAGCAGTATTGGAAGTGTGTGTAAGTAAGGATCATTACTTGTAAGTGAGCAGGATGAGGCCCCCTGCTTTTACTACTCTATATCCCCTCTTCTCATCACTCTGTCAGACACCAACAAACTCTGTGCTTTTATTAGTCTGGCAATGCCACCCCTTCTCCCTACGCTTCCAAATATGTGTCGCCCCCTTCCCCCCACATCGGTCTTACTACTCTGCCAAACACTTCCCCCCTAGATCTTACCAAAAACACCACACTACCAAATGCACCCCCTTCTCATCCCTCTACCAAAGGCTCCCCCCATTCTCGCCCCTCAACTCCTTCTCCCACTCTCACCTCTCAGTCAAATGACCCCCATGTTCCCCCATCTGCAAAACACCCATTTCCTCTTTTCACTACTCTTTGAAACGCTCACCTTCCACTCTGGCAAGCACTCTTCTACTTCTCCGCTCCTCCATACTGCCAAGTGCCTTCCCTGTTCTCACATCTCTCACAACCACCCTTTCACTCTCTCCACTCGCCAAATAACCCCATGTTCACCACCCTGCCCAACAACCCTATGTTCATCACTCTGCAAAACACCCATTCCCTCTTTTCACCACTCTGCAAAATGCTCACCCTCTACTATTACCACTCTGGCAAACTCTCCATCACTCCTCTCTGCCAAATGCTCCCCTTTCGGTTCTCACCACTCTGCCAATTGTGCTGTCCCCCTCCCCACCACTGCTATTACCACACCTAACTACCATTCTCCCCTCATACTTATCACCCCACCTGCTACAGCTCCAATCTCTGCTTATTATATTTTTAATACCAATAAGCAGGGCAAGTGACAGGGTAACTCTTGTTTCTCGTGCATGCAGATGAGCTGTGACTGTAGATCCTTCTATTGTATGGCAAACAGTCTAGTTTATTACAATTTAATTCATTTATTGATTCTGGATAAACCTTTTTTAATATAATGGATTGCGGATGTTTACCTCCTGCCAACTGATCTATACTTCCATTAAGTGTGCTTGCTTACCAGGATATATATTTAGCTGGAGGGCCATTACTTAGTAGTTACCCTATTCGAGTAGGAACAGAAACTCTTAAAACAATTACTGCATCTCACAATGAGCACAAAAAGGTAATTTTTTATTTTTTTATTGGGAATGCCATTTCAAAGAGGCAGACAGTGCTTTTTTAAACTTTAACACATCTTTACCAGCATTGGAATAGAGGAACGCATTGCTACTGGTTTTTATTTAACTGTACATGGTACGTGCTGTATAAGATGTAAGAAGGTTTTTGATTATAACTGAATACAGCCAGCACCCTAAGCATTTTCTTATGTTTTGCCCACTCTTTTCTTAAATAGAATGTCTGCCACATTGTTAATCCTGCAGCAAAAGGCTTTAAAGTAGACCTTTCACTAACTTTACATGTTTGCAAGACTATCATTTTTCAAAATGTTTGCAACTTTCATCACCAAAATATCATACTTCGCCTAGGCTAATGATGATATCAATTTGCAGCTGGCAGGAGGAATAATTTCCTCTGTCTCATGTCCCATCATTTAATCAAACTGCAACAGTGTAACTTAGGGGGTTATTTTCTAAGGCTGGAGACTGCATAAACTAATGCAATTCTGCATAGAAACCAATTGGCTTCCAGGTTGTATTGCCAAAGCTTAAAGTGGTGTTGCCACCAAAAAAAAAAAAAATTGGCTTAAAAATCATAAAAAAAAAATAATTGGAAAAAATTTTTTTTTACTCACCTCTAAATGCCTGTTGCTAGGGGGTCCCTCGTAGTCTGCCACCTTCAGTGCCCGGGCACTGACATCACTTCCCCTCGGCGACGCACAGTCATCTGGGACCTGTCACGTGTCCCAGATGACTGAGCGTCGAATCACGGTGCACAGCACCGCTAGCGCATGCGCAGTGGGTGCCCGGCTGTGAAGCCACAGCCGGGTGCTCACATTAAGAATGCCTTGTTCCCCCGCATCGCTGGACCCTGGGACAGGTAAGTGTCTGATTATTAAAAGTCAGCAGCTGCAGTATTTGTAGCTGCTGACTTTAAATTTTTTTTTTTTTTTTTGTGGGCCCTCCTCTTTAACTTAACAAGCTGAAGTTAGAAGCTGATTGGCTATCATGAACAGCTGAACCAGTTTTAGTAAATCTCTCCTCGTGCAACAAAGTGAGAGGCTGCAGCAATGGGTTCATCTGTCTTAGAACACAGCCAAGGACCACACAGACACCAGGAATTACATTTGTGTCATTTCTCAGCCAGTCCAGGACATAGATCCTGACCCAAGATAATGTCTGAACAAAGTGCTCTCTGAATTTTATAACTTGTTCTGGCTCATGCATTGAGGAGCAGAGGTTTGCCCTAAAAGTGGATTTGTGGTATTTCCTAAACTACAGAACTTCCACCTGCATGATACCCACATACTAGAGTGCTGTGACATGTAAATATCAACCATTTCTAGTGGACAACTGCCCCTCCTGCCCACTTGCACCTCTTGTGCTATCAGCCCAGCACTGTGATGGATGGCATTTTTAACCACAAGTGAGGCATGGGAGCAAGTGGGACATCATAATGTATTTTATTTTCCAACAGGAATAATATATTGCTGGCACTAATTTATACAACAGTTCTAAAATGCTGGCATACATTTATATCATTTGCATCAGATTTTCATTATTCTACTTTTAGCTTACCCCATTTCAGCTTAGTTTCATATTCCTTAGTTTTGTGTTGATCATATTTTAATGTTTAAACTGATTTCCATTCTGCTACTCTGTGTTGTTTTGCATTTTTTAAAGTACATTTATTTACATAAATTTATATTTAAGTGATCAGTAAAGTAAGAGAGAAGGGAACTCCAAAGTTAGCCTTCTTCCAGTATGTAGATAGCTGCTAGGACATCATATACGCTCCTATCTGTACCGTGTTTCACCAGGAATTGTAGGACCAGATTCTGGAGATATAAGTTTCTAAAAGACAGGCAGGGCTCAACCACACAGTGATTGACTTCAAACTTCTATGGGAACAATATACAATGATATGTTGCCCTTTGTCAAACAAATCCTATATCACTGTTTTCTATGGCAGGGAGTGAGCAGGAAAACACTGGGACAGCAATTCTTGACTGAAGGTCGTAATTCCTCATCTGCTCACTGTCAATCATGTCCTTATATTTTTTTCTAATTGGTGGATTCGATCTGTAGGGTTGCTGAACACTTGGAGCCACTTCAGCAGCATTCTACTGCATGTGTAGGGGAATTGTAGTTTTTAAATATTTTTTGGATTTACATATGCAAGAGATCTGCTTATTGTAAATAACTTTTTCAAAGTGTGTTAAGGAAACCCAGAGGCTACTTCTTCTACGGAAACAAAAAAAACATCAGACTTACCATCAGAAAAAGGAAACTGGTGAACTACAAGTCCCAGAGATCCCACAATTGGTAGGCCGCAACAATGAATCCTCTCCTCCAAAGCACCATAAATCATGCCTGTATTTTAGGGGAGATCTGGAGCTGGATGTGCAGTACAGGATGCTTTGTTAATATGTAGAGCACCAAGTGCTATATGATGCTGTGTTAGTACAGTAGCGCCAGGTACACTTCAGAATACAGTGTGCAGACATTGTGCACCGCTGAGCCAATCACGGCAGGCATTGTATTTTACTAATCTGTTGATGGATACAAAGCCTGCTAGGATTGGCAGAGGCTGTGACATCAGCCCACGCCGCTCTGACTTATGTAGCCTGCTTGGATTGGCAGAGGTTGTTACCAGATCCAAGCAGGCTCTGTATTTATCAGATTGCATCGCCCGCCGGGATTGGCTGAGCGGCGCATACTGTATACATATTACAATTTTACTGAGCGCCCCACGGACTGATATCCAGCTGGCGGCTTCTTCACCCGGCGTATAAGACGACCCCCGCTTTTTGGCTGTGTAATTTTGGTGTAAAAGGTAGTCTTGGCTGTCACGTTGGACGATTGGTTTTAATGCTTTGAGTCGCTATCTAGAACTAGCATGCAGATGAGGAGGTTGATTAATTAAAGGCCAATAAGTTATTCACTTTGAAAGAAACTCTGCTGATTTCCATCATCCAATCATGTGCAAGCAAAATTGCTGTTGTTTTATTTTCCTTGCTTATAATTGGGTATTTTCTGCAAATGAAATTTCATCACATTCTCTAAGCTCTGGGGAAAAAAATATTTTGGGAAATGCAACTTCCCTTGTAAAGTAATCAACCGATTTACCTTTAGTAAAGTAACCTTTTATCTTTAGTCTGCCTTTGGAGATATGCACAAATTGCCAAGTTAGGATTCAGTAAAGTATTTAGGCCAAAGGCTTAGCATTCTAGTCAGGTAACTAGCATTCTAAAAAGTTGTCAACAATGACAATCCGCATTTTTTTCCCAGGAAAGAGTTATTTAAAAAATATATATATATATTCTACATATTGTCTGAAATAATATTAAACATTGCCAAGTTAGGATTTAGTAAAGTATTTAGGCCAAAGGCTTAGCATTCTAGTCAGGTAACTAGAATTCTAAAAAGTTGTCAACAATGACAATCCGCATTATTTTCCCAGGAAAGAGTTATTTAAAAAAAAAAACATATTCTACATATTGTCTGAAATAATATTAAACAGTGCCAGTTAAATAATAAATATTCAGTGCCAGTGCCTTGCCAATTACCTAGTCTCACTCTATAAGAAAGACTCTGACTTAAAACAATAGATTCTGTAGTCCTCAATGAGGTGAAACAAGCTTATTTACCATGACCCCTTTCACACTGGGGCGGTTTTCAGGCACTTTAGCGGTGGAAGTAGCCTCTGCTAAGCGCCTCCCATTCATTGAAGTGTACATTTTTACACTCAGGCTTTGTGCTTGCGGGACTTTTCCGAAAAGTCCTGCAAGCAGCCTCTTTAGGGCAGGCTAGGAGCACTGTATTTAGCACTCCCTGTCCATTGGAATGAATGGGCAGTGCTTCCGAAGCACTGCAATACGAGAGTTTTTAACCCCTTCTTTGGGGTTAAAATTGCCCCGCTAGCGGCCGAAAAATGCCTCTTAAGCATGGTACGCAGTTGCGGCCCCAGTGTGAAAGGGGTCTTAAGCTGGAGAGTGCAAAATCTGTTGCAAATTTGCATATAAACCAGTCAGCTTCCAGGTGTTATTGTCAAAGCTCAATTGAACGAGCTGAAGTTAGAAGCTGATTGGCTACCATGCACAGCTGCAACAGATTCTGAGTGCTCCAGTTTTAGTAACCCCTCCCCCAATGTAACCTGAGACCATATCTAGTCTGCTCAAGTCCGATCCAGCCTGCCTAGGCTTCAGGACATATGAGGTCACAGTTTTGAAGGAAATATTTTCATATTCATGCCAAGAAAGGTTCTTATTCATGCCAGGAAAGGTTCTTTTTACTCAAAATAATTAATCTGAATTGACCAAACACAGGTGGGCAGCCAATCTTTGAAATCATTTTATGTTTTCATTTTTTAAATAATTTAGCCCAGTGGGGTTTTATTCATGTCAGGAACAACTTAAGAATTTCTTTGAAATTGTAGTGACCACGTTTTCATACAAAACCTTGTTTTTGTACAACACATACATATAGGTTTTATCCAAAATGCGGCAATTATTAGTTTAATTGGTAGGATTAACACAAAACATCTTTGTAAAAAACATCTAATAAATTCTGTTTATACATGAGTTTGTTCTGCACCCATCTAGCTTTCTGGGGATCAGCACAGCAGCAATAGGACTGTGAAGTGCTGTTGTAGTTGGCCATTTTACAGTTTTTCTTGATGAATTTTATGAATTTGAGAACAAATCTGTAGATGTTTGTGCCATGTATTGATTTTGATGTCTTACCTGTCCAGTCAGTATGACCAAACTTGTTGGCTGGATCTGTGTCTATATCTGTGATGCTGTGTAATGCTCTCTGCTGCATCACTCCAAAGAGTGATTGTACTAAACACTGCTTATCATAACAGGGCTTAGCCCATACTAAGATCTGAACAGGATCTTGGGTTGCAACCAAAATTATAACTTTTTGACAAATTATTAAAGAGGATACACAGTAGCTGTGGAAAACTAAGTAAAAGGTGCTAAGAGAGGACTCTATTCTATTTTCTGAAGCTCTGTCCCACACACTACTGTTGGGATTTTTACCTTCTTGGTGGACCTGATAGAGAAATGTAATGTTGGTTTGTAATAAAATGTTTTTTCCTTCGGTGTGCTTTGAGCATACATACGCTTTGTTTAACCCCTGAAGAAGTGGACACAAGTCTAGAAACTGCATAAAAAAAGCCAACTCCCATTGATATGTCTTATTTGTTAGTAATATGGTAATATAAGCTCTCAGGTGTAAGGGGTAACTCTACTTCCGTTGGGGAAAAAAAATAGCAAATAAGAAAAAAAAATAATAATAATATAGCATATACAATTGCAACACAGGTCATATTGTAATTGAATGTTATTAAAAATGACCTTTCCTTTTCAATCTGCAACTCTGCAATTTTCTGTAAAATGCAATGCAATATGGCTACCTGGAGGTATTCTGGTATGTACAGAACGCCTCCCATAAAAATAATGTCCTGCTTGTGTGATTGGCTCACTGATTTTCCCAGAAGTCTGCACTAAGATACAAGTCAGATTTAAGGCATCCCCTGAAAAAAAAAATTAATTTTGGTGAGGTACTCCCAATAGGAAATCACTTCTAATGGGATGCAGGCCCTGCAATGTTCCTCGTAAGAGCCCTGCAGGTGCAGCAGCTGCTTGATTATGAAACCACTCCCATTTGATTCACTTACCCATGGACACAGACAAACACACAGGGATTTCTTCAGAATAACAAAAGGTAGGACAACGTTTGTTAAAATCCTTGCAATGTACATAGGTCACCCAGAGGGGAATGTTTTTTTTTTTTCTCAACAAAAGTCAAGTTACTCTTTAAGTGGTGTGGTTGAAGTCAATCATGGGCGTTGTAGAGGTATTGGGGACTAGTACCCATTTAGTTGGTCTCATTTTTTTTCCTTCCATTTGGTGGATAGTCATTGGAACAATGTATGATCTTTACACCACTTGCAAACAGCAAAACGTGTGTGTGTGTGTGTGTGTGTATATATATATATATATATATATATATATATATATATATATATATATATATATATATATATATATAGTGGTTTGCCATACACCCTACTGTTGGGATTTTTACCTTCTTAGTGGATCTGACAGAGAAATGTAATATCGTTTTGTAATAAAATCCCTTTTCTTCGGACATGTGCTTTGATCATACATACACTTCGTTTAACCCCTGAAGAAGTGGATACAAGTCTAGAAACGGGCTTACTATTTCCGCCAGCTCACCCGAGAAACGATCCGACGTGCCACCGGCTGGTCATACAGGCGAACAAAGAATAGATCTGCTTTGATCACCTCTATGGCCTTGGAGGACCGGAGCAACATCCGGTCCATGGTGGATGTAAAACATTTTTTTTCATCTTTTGCCTTTTAAAAGTAAACGAGATGTGGGGTCTTTTTGACCCCAGATCTCTTCATAAAGATGCCATTTCTATTACAAGGGATGTTTACATTCCTTGTAATAGTAATAAAAGTGATCAAAAAATAAAAATGAAAGGGACGATGTAAAAACAAAAAATTTAAATATATAAGATATTTTTTTTTAACATGCCCCCCATCCCTCCATGCAGAAGCGAACGCACACTTAATTTGCTCATGCATATGTAAACGGTGTTCACAACTCACATGTAAGGTATCGCTGTGAAGGTTAGAGCGAAAGCAATAATTCTAGTGCTAGACCTCCTCTGTAACTCTAAACAGGTAACTTGTAAAGGTGTTTAAAACGTCGCCTTTGGAGATTTTTAAGTACGGTAGTTTGTCGCCATTCTGCAAGCTTGTGCAATTTTAAAGCGTGACATGCTAGGTATCTATTTACTCAGTATAACATCATCTTTCAAATTATACAAAACAAAATGGGGTATGTATGTTTTTATTTATTTTTTTATTCATTCAAATGAATGTTTTTAAAAATGAACAAATACTGTGTGACATAAACAAAATTGCAACAATCACCATTTTATTCCCTAGGGTCTCTGATAAAAAAAATAAACATCTATAATGTTTGGGGGTTATAAGACATTTTTTTAAACAAAAAGTGCCAGAAAAGGCCTGGTCTTTAAGTGGTTAATCAATCAACAATTTTGATAGTATAAATACATATGATTTTTAACAGTGAAAATATCAAAGTCCCAAGGGGTTTCCTGGAATACATGCCTGTTATTGTTCTGTTGTTGCTCACACAAACCTACATTGGGCAGTACTAAACATACAGTAGCTCACAAAAGTGAGTACACTCCTCACATTTTTGTAAATATTTTATTATATCTTCTCATGTGACAACACTGAAGAAATTACACTTTGCTACAATGTAAAGTAGTGAGTGTACAGCTTGTATAACAGTGTAAATTTGCTGTCCCCTCATAATAACTCAACACACAGCCATTAATGTCTAAAACGCTGGAAACAAAAGTGAGTACACCCCTAAGTAAAAATGTCCAAATTTGGTCCAATTAGCCATTTTCCCTCCCCGGTGTCATGTGACTCGTTAATGTTACAAGGTCTCAGGTGTGAATGGGGAGCTGGTGTGTTAAATTTCGTATTATCACTTTCACTTTCTCATACTGGTCACTGGAAGTTCAACATGCACCTCATGGCAAAGAACTCTCTAAGGGATCTGAAAAAAAGAATTGGTGCTCTACATAAAGATGGCCTAGGCTATAAGAAAATTACCAAGACACAGAAACTGAGCTGCAGCATGGTGGCCAAGACCATACAGCGGTTTAACAGGACAGGTTCCACTCAGAACAGAACAAGAAGTTGAGTGTACGTGTCATATCCAGAGGTTATCTTTTGGAAATGGATGTATGAGTGCTGCCAGCATTGCTGCAGAGGTTGAAGGGGTGGGGGGTCAGCCTATCAGTGCTCAGAACATACACGTACACTGCATCAAATTGGTCTGCATGGCTGTCGTCCCAGAAGGAAGGGTCTTCTAAAGATGATGCACAAGAAAGTCTGAAAACTGTTTGCTGAAGACAAGCAGACTAAGGATATGGATTACTGGAATCATGTCCTGTGTCTTGATGTGACCAAGATAAACATATTTGGTTCCGATGGTGTCGAATGTGTGGCGGCAGCCAGGTGAGGAGTACAAAGACAAGTGTGTCTTGCTTACTGTCAAGCATGGTGGTGGGAGTGCCATGGTTTGGGGCTGCAAAAGTGCTGGCGGCACTGGGGAGCTACAGTTCATTGAGGGAACCATGAATGTCAACATGTACTGTGACATACTGGAGCAGAGCATGACCCCTTCACTTCAGAGACTGGGCCGCAGGACAGTATTCCAACATAATGACCGCAAACAC
Organism: Lithobates sylvaticus; assembly: GCA_028564925.1. Taxonomy (NCBI): domain Eukaryota; kingdom Metazoa; phylum Chordata; class Amphibia; order Anura; family Ranidae; genus Lithobates; species Lithobates sylvaticus. Next base: position 307,396,815 of record CM053029.1, read on the forward strand.
ACTTCCAAGATGACCACTGCCTTGCTAAAGAAGCTGAGGGTAAAGGTGATGGACTGGCCAAGCATGTCTCCAGACCTAAACCCTATTGAGCATCTGTGAGGCATCCTCAAACAGAAGGTGGAGGAGCGCAAGGTTTCTAACATCCAGTGGCAACCTGTAAAGCTCTGGTGATCTCCATGCCTAAGAGGGTTAAGGCACTGCTGGAAAATAATGGTGGCCACAAAAAATATTGACATTTTCACTTAGGGGTGTACTCACTTTTGTTGCCAGTGGTTTAGACATTAATGGCTGTGTGTTGAGTTATTTTGAGGGGACAGCAAATTGACACTGTTATACAAGCTATACATTCACTACTTTACATCATAGCAAAGTGTAATTTCTTCAGTGTTGTCACATGAAAATATATAATAATAAAATATTTACAAAAATGTGAGGGGTGTACGCACTTTTGTGAGATACTGTATATATTATACAGAGTCAGCTTTTTTTTTGCCAAATCATCTCAAACTTTTAGGTTTTCGAGGTTGAATAGTCTGATCTATACAATGGCAATTAACAATGACTATCATACCTGTTGTTGTTGTTGTTTTTGATTATGATAAACTGATACTGCGCAACAGTTATTCTGAGTCCACATTTTTGGAAAATAAGTAGCATTACTTATGTCAATGAAGTAGGAAAGTATCAATATGAGCCTATCAGAAGGTAGGAATGGTTACAAGGCTTTCATTAGGACTACAATTAATGACTTACATGGCTTTGCTCTTGCAAAAAAAAAAGACACAAAGCACTATTCTATAACTATTCAGGAACTAAATGCCCCAGTGTAGGCTGGCTTAGTAAATGTTAAACCTAACCTATTGGCTGAAGAAGAGACTAGTGTGCCAAAACACTTGCACTACAGTCTGCATAGTTAGCCAATAAATGGTATCACCCTAAACCTACTGTAAACGTTTACTTGTATCCATCGCTAACCCGGTACAACACTCTGCTGCTAATCTTTAACCTTAGTATTCTCTATGAGAAATTAGATTGGTTGACATGGGCAACAGTGACACTTTTTGAAAATCTATCTTATTTTTTTTCAGTAAATTGAGTTTGGTGAAATAGAACATTACTGCTGCTCTATTAGGAGGTAAAGAAATAAAATAGCTTACTGAAGCATTGTGATCTCACCAGGATAGAACAATAAATTATAAGCAATATATTTTTTTATTTTTTTTTTATTAGGTGGAAACATGGAATGGCTTCCTAATAACCCCCTTACATTATTTCTTTCTGAATAGTACAGTATACTATTATATAGTTTTCTGCATTTCCTAGATTTATGGTACATAAGCAGCTTGTTTTTTTCTCCATGCTGTGTAATATAATAAAAATGTTCATATTTGCTATGTGAAATTGGATTTTTTTTAACATAATGGATTAACTGAGAATGATGAATCATTTCTTTTTATTGTGTAACTGCAGAAGAAAAGACTTTAAAATCGTTATAATGCAGCATTAAACTCTGTTAATCTGCGAAAGTGCTTTCCGGTACACTGCAAGCTAATTGCTTCTATACAATGTGACAGACTATCAAATGATCTAAGGCTGCATGCAATAAAATTTCTCACCTGTTGTCCACACAGTTCATTTTTTCTGCTATCTTAAAAAATCATGTGCGCCGCTGTTCAAGTCAGATACATTATTTGGGTATTATTTGTGTGCCAGAAGCTAAATTAACCATTCAGGGACCTCATAATTGAGCAACTTCTGCTCTTTTTTTGCTCATTGGCCCTCTTTATATTCAACAAGAAGTGAACTACAAGAAAAACAGAAATGGAAGGCGTGTACACCTAGAGCATTACCAAAGATAATTTAATAAAAAAAATGTTCTATATAAAAGTGGGTACTCACAAAATGCAACTGAAAAAAGACCATAAAAACAATGCATGGACATGCACAGAACACAGGGTACAGCTAACGCGTTTCGGGAGGCTCACCCCCTTCCTCAGAGCTAGGCTAGCCTCGTACACTATGGGCAAGTGCTTTTATAGGGAATGGCGGAATTGAAAATTGGATATCAAAAAGACCCACTCCCTCAAAGGGAAGGCGAAAACGTTTTTTTTTTTGTTTTTTTAATTAATAATATACACACACAAAAAAAAAATCATACATACACAAATAAATAAATACTGATAATTCATTCAAATCCATGATATATTGCACATTCATTTATATTTCTCCATGTTTATACAATTTTTCCAGTCTCTTTGACCAGATGTTTGTTTTCCCAAGTTCTAGCTACACTTGATTAATTCATGCTAACTCATTTCTCGTTTTTCTTATGTCTACAGACTCACGCACTGCATGGGTTAAAGTAGAACTAAAGGCAAAACCTTTTTTTTAAATTTTGTATCGAGTGAAGGAGGGTTATAACCCCTGTAAGGTTTTTTTTTGCCATCCAATTGGTAAAATTTCCCTCCACTTCCTGTCCCATAGCAAAAACAGGAAGTGAGAGAAAAAAAAGTGAGGGAATCCCTGGTTGTCACCTGGGTCACCAGAAATGATGTTCCCATTGGAAGATATCCACACTATTTCTGTTCTAGGGACAACCCAAAATTTGAGATTTTCTTTTACTTTGATCGATAATGGTAATAGAGAGGGTGAATCTCCCTAAGGCCCCTTTCACACTGGGGCGGTTTGCAAGCGCTATTGCGCTAAGAATAGCGCCTGCAAACCGACCCGAAACAGCTGTTGCTGTTCCTTCAGTGTGAAAGCCCGAGGGCTTTCACACTGAAGCGGTGCGCTTGCAGGACGCTCAAAAATGTCCTGCAAGCCGCATCTTTGGCTCGCTATAGGAGCGGTATATTTACCGCTCCTATAGCGCCCGTCCCATTGAAAACAATGGGGGAGCGCGCCGAACCCGCCCGCAAAACGCCGCTATAGCGGCGGTTTGCGGGCGGTATTGACCCTTTTTCGGCCGCTCGCGGGGGGGTAAAAACACCCCGCGAGCGGCCGCAATGCGCCGCTAAAACGCCGGTAAAGCGGCGCTAAATATAGCGCCGCTTTACCGCCAGCGCCCCCACCGCTCCAGTGTGAAACCAGCCTAACAGGGGCACAGACAGCAATACAAAATGACAGGTGTTCTAATTGCTCCCCATGCTATCAAAAACTGTCTTTTGTTATACTTTTAATGCTTATCTGGCTCGGAGAATCAGAATGAGGTGAAATACTTAACTGCTGTCAGTGCAAAAGCCACTTGACTTTGGTACCTGGTCGGTCACGGCTCTCTGACGTCATTACATACAATGGTCAGCAATTCTACAGGAGGACATTGAGGGCCTGCCCACATTCCGATCATACATCTCTGTATGATCGGAATGTGAAGTGATGTGAATCTGAAGTGATTGTAAAACCCTCACCTTGTAAAACAACCCATTCAGTTTAAAAAAGAAATATAAGGCAAACGTTAGCGAATAGATATAAAAAAAAGGGAGAAATGTATTTATAATATTTTTTTGTTTTTGTTTTAAGTGATCACATTCCCTCTGTTCTCAGCTGCATAAGAGCTAATGTTCCCAGTGAAAGGCTGTGCACGGGTGTCAGGACAAGTCTGATCATTGAAGGAGAGCACCCCGAGTTCCCAGCATAAGAAATGACTGCAGTGTGTTCTCCTTCCTAGTGTGGTCAGATTATAATAGGAAAGCAGAGGGCCTGGCAGGAACATCAGGGGTTTCTCACAAACGAAGAATTCTAAAAAGAACAGGATACTTTTTCATACAAGTACATGGTATAGCAGGCACATATCAGCAATATGAAATGTTGGGTTAAAATATTCTTGAAGTGTGGGGGGGGCAGGACCCCACTGTATAGGATACATTTACCAGCAGCTCAGAGTTGGGCTTTAATGTACCCTATTGGTTCTCTAAGAAATCAGTAACATGTATGATGATGAATAAATCTACTTCTCATTTGCAGACCTTTTTTTTTATACTTGCTTGTCTGTTGTAACGTTGTTAATGTTCTCTTCCTAATTAACATTCAATATGGATAAAACAAAGCTTGTACTTGTATCTTCAAAGACAATAGTACCTTTTGAGTCTAGACCTCAAAAGCTGCAGTTTTACAATGTTTCAATGCTCTCACAACTGGTTATGACTTTTCTCCATACAGAAAATGATCAGAAATCTAGTTTGTTAGAGATTTTTTTTTTTCTTGAGGTTCTTGAGTGGGCAATCCATTGCACAAATATCTGGAAAGCAGGGGTGATCTTACTATAGGAATCTTAAAAGAGCTATAAGTAGTTCCCATTGCTGAGGTGTGGCCATTTAAAGGCTCTGAAATGCCTTATATAGGCCTCAGGAGCATTTTGTGTCAACCTGGTCTGTGAAAAACATTAACTTTTACTATGCTGCTAAAAAAAAAAAAAAAAAACGACAGCTGCCGCTTCATCCTACTGTAGAATTCTGCTTTACTAAGGTTGTACTGATTAAATAGTGGGCTGACAAGGAGTAAGGCATACTGAGCATGCACCACTTGCAACCAAATCCTTGGGAATAAAGTGCAACAAAAGACAAAATTGTTTATATGAATGTTGGATGGAGTGGGAAGGGATTAGAACCCTTGTCAGTGTGTATTGCTGTCTATGCTCTCATTAGAGAGATTCATCCTCTCTATTTTTCCTGTTTACTATTATCATTGAAAGTGAAAGTAAAAGAAAATCCCAAATTTTGGGTTGTCCCAAGAAGAGTAATAGTTGCAGCATAAAAACAAACTGGCCAGGAAACTCACAGAAATTATTAGAAATTACAGGAATGAGGGATCCCTTGAGATCCCTTGAGACAAAACACATTGGGGGAGCCTACGTGCTGATGACGTCATTGCCACCATGTTCTTGAGCTAGGAGTAGTGGCCATTTCTGTGAGTTTTCTGGCCAGTTTGTTTTTATGCATGGTTCCTCTGGATTCTACCATCCGATCGCTATACCTGACTAGGAGGACATCACTTCGCTTCATAGCAGCAGTTCAAGGCACATTGTTGTCTGACGTCTGGTGAGTGTTTAGATTGGTGGAGGTGCACAGCCGAGGCAGGCTATTTTCAACACACTGGGTGAAGTGTGACAATTCGATGCTGGATTTTTATTTGTGTTGGACACATTATATTTTATCACTTGGAAATCTTCTATATTATTAAAAGTTTTCAAGTCATGTCACAGACTATTTTACACTAATATCACATTCATTTTGGATATATATTTATGTAATTTTTGTTTACTGTTCATGCATTACAGTGGAGCACTGCACACCATTTTATGCTTCATCACTGGTATTGTATCTGTTGGAGGAATAGTACCCCATAATTTTTCACTGTACATGCATTACAGTGGAGCGCTGCACATCATTTTATGCCTGATCACTGGTATTGTATCTGTTGGAGGAATAGTACCCCATAATTTTTCACTGTACATGCATTACAGTGGAGCGCTGCACACCATTTTATGCTTCATCATTGGTATTGTATCTGAAAAATTATGGGGTACCATTCCTCCAACAGATACCAATGATGAAATATAAAATGGTGTGCAGCGCTCCACTGTAATGCATGAACAGTGAAAAATTATGGGGTACCATTCCTCCAACACTGTTCATGCATTACAGTGGAGCGCTGCACACCATTTTATATTTCATCATTGGTATCTGTTGGACGAATGGTGCACCATCATTGGTGTCTGTGGCAGAAATGGTGCCCAAAGGGCCGGATAAAGACAAGCAGAAGGCCACAGTTTGGAGACCACTGCTCTAGCACACAGCATGCGACTGACAGCCCCAGATGTGCTTAATAGAGGGTGTGTCCACTTCCTCCACTCATGTGTCAAATTACACTCAGCTCAGTGCTGTGCAATATGTGACATCAGATCCCTGCCTTCTGGAAGCTCAGAAATATGAATCTTACCTGTGTACTTTAGAATGCTGTGTAGAGATGGGGCTGCAGATCAGCTCCCATGTATCCTTGCTGGTCCTGTCATGAGATCGGTAATATCAGTTTCAAATGATGCCTGGAACCAGATTTGTGCAGTCGACTGTTCATTTTTCTGCACAGTTCTACAAATGACTGGGCAGCGGAAATTGTACCATACTGTATCGTCTGTGTTCTGGCTTGGGGCCATAAACATCCTAGATATCTACATATGTGACACCACTGGTACTAAAGAACAGCTTTTCCATATGTCTATCCAAAAAGAAAACAAAGACGGTGAGGGAAAAATCTTAACTTTTTTTTAAAACAACAGCATTTTTCTTTCCTTTTTTACACCATAATGAAAAAAGATTATAGTGACTAAAAAAAGCATTCAGCCTCCTTTGGTTTTACATTTTGCTTTTTATGCAGAACTAATTATACTGAGGTATCTGTCATGTTAACAAATTTAGAAACAAAGCAGTATTGTCCTGTATTTTAGTGAGTTGCTCTAAACATGGGAAACGCCAGATGTGCATTATAAACATTAAAAGACTTACACAAGCTTTCTACCATTCTCACCTTATATTGCTGTAGCTGCAAATAATTCCTTTTTTATTTGCAAATACCAGGATGAGCATATGGTGTGGCTCTACAATGGCAAAGTATTCTGTAACAAAAAATAGAAATCTCTAGGATTGGAAGTTTAAACTTTGAAGATTAATATACTTACTACTGTGAAATTTTAATACCAGAACCCAATCATCAATCTGGCAGCTCTGCCATTTCCCAGGTTAACTGAAAAATATTAGGGGCTGGGGTGGCCATCTCCTATAAAGATTAAAAATCAAAGTCCCATGTCATGATAAAATTATTACAAATTAACAACACTTCAAATACAAGCTTATGTACAAGTATACCCACAGCTTTTTCAAATTGTTCAAAGACTCCTATTTTAAAGCTGAACTCTAGACAGATTTGGAAAAGCCTTGGAGGTTTTTTTCCGACGGAATTCTGCTTAAGCTTGTGTTGCCTACACACGGTCATACCAAAGTCCGACCAGCAAGAACGCGGTGACGTACAACACTACGACGAGCCACGAAAATGAAGTTCAATGCTTCCGAGCATGCGTCAAATTGTTTCCGCGCATTCGTCAGAATTTTGCGCGTCGGAATTGCCACAGACGATCAGAATTTCCGATAGAAACTGTTTCCGTCAAAAAAATTGAGAACGTGCTCTCAATCTTCTGCTGGCCGAAATTCCGCCAGCAAAAGTCCGATGGAGCCTAAACACGATCATATTTTCTGATGAAAAGCTCTCATCTGTCTTTTTTTATGGTGGAATTTCTGATCGTGTGTATGCGGCATTACAGTTGGACAGCTGGAGGACGTGTCAATGGACTACAAGTGTGCTGATCAATGCACTTGTTTTCCATTGAGAGCTACAAGTCCATCTGCTGCAGAAACAAACAGGACTTGATGCGACTGTGCTAGTGGAGCCTCGCACAGCTTCATGGATTTCAAAAGTGACAACAGCTGTAGGGGAGAAAAGTGGTGGTGGTGGTGGGTGGGATTGGCTTAGCCTAAATATAGGTGTGACATGTTACAAAAGGTAGAATTAGCCTTTAAATGTATCCTTAACAATGTATATAAGTATTTGCAATGATATCAGCCTTTTACAATACTCAGCATTCATACTGGGAAAGAGTGGAGCAGGGCTGTAAACCAATCAGATGTGTTGTATGCAAATATACTGAAAACAAAAATGCTAGTAGGAGGAAAGAGTGAAGTGAGCAGAAGGATGGTTTCACCAGTCTGATGCTTCTCATTCACTGATCAATCAACCAGCTGCAAGTGGAAATATTACACCAGTGCATTTTTTAACTGTGATAGAAGACAGTATCATCCTCCTGGCTGTGTTTTTTGATTTTTTGTTTTATCTGCCAGAGATCAAAAAAGCATATTTTATATACCTTTTTAAGATAAAGAGAACAATACATAACAAAGTACCACACCAATATTTTCAAACATGGATCAAAAAACTAGTTCAAGTATGATACTATTTGGCAATATCGGGCCTTCAAATGGAACTCTAGGGAACCATAAAAGTTACTATTTGATGATACTGTCAGTCCTACTTGTTGTAATCTCCCTTAATACTATATAAACCCATAGTTACATAGTAGGCGAGGTTGAAAAAAGACACAAGTCCATCAAGTCCAACCTGTGTGTGTGATTATATGTCAGTATTGCATTGTGTATCCCTGTATGTTGCGGTCGTTCAGGTGCTTAGCTAATAGTTTCTTGAAACTATCGATGCTCCCCGCTGAGACAACCGCCTGTGGAAGGGAATTCCACATCCTTGCCGCTCTTACAGTAAAGAACCCTCTACGTAGTTTAAGGTTAAACCTCTTTTCTTCTAATTTTAATGAGTGGCCACAAGTCTTGTTAAACTCCCTTTTGCAGAAAAGTTTTATCCCTATTGTGGGTTCACCAGTATGGTATTTGTATATTGAAATCATATCCCCTCTAAAGCGTCTCTTCTCCAGAGAGAATAAGTTCAGTGCTCGCAACCTTTCCTCATAACTAATATCCTCCAGACCCTTTATTAGCTTTGTTACCCTTCTTTGTACTCGCTCCATTTCCAGTAATTCCTTCCTGAGGGCTGGTGCCAAGAACTGGACAGCATACTCTAGGGGCGGCCAGACCAGAGTCTTGTAGAGCGGGGTAATTATCGTTTTATCTCTGGAGTTGATCCCCTTTTAATGAATGCCAATATTCTGTTTGCTTTGTTAGCAGCAGCTTGGCATTGCATGCCATTGCTGAGCCTATCATCTACTAGGACCCTCAGGTCCTTTTCCATCCTAGATTCCCCAAAATCAGCATTGGCTGAAATAATGAATAATGTTGTGTATTTACATAAATTAAAATAAAATCCATATATCCATCATGATCATTATTAGGAAAAGGACATTTGTAAAGGCTGTATGTAGTTGTTTTGATGTCAGTTGTAAAATTCAACGCACCCTCTCTGTGTGCAATGTCCTAGCAACGTTTTTTTTTGTCAATACTATTGTGATCATAACATTAACTGACTATTTGTTGTCTATACCGATTTAATTTTAGACAAATCAGATGGGGTTCTAGAGGGGCCCTAGTCCTGTAAGGAATCGACTCCATCTTGTGTAATGGGTATAGGGGTATAGGAATAGTTATCACATTTTACAGCCCCTTTTTAATGTGGGGAAGAGCTAAAATGTCTATAGTTTTATATTTTTTTGAAAAGTTTCCAGTCCATTTGGCACTAAGACTATAAATAAATTAGATTGATTATCACAGAGGCAAGAAGGCACAGGAGGAGCAATAAAAGCAGAAGTGCTAAACTGCCACTGAAAATTTTGGCTGTAGTTGGGATTTAAGTTGTGACTGTAAATCTGTGTTGTATGCCATTGCTCTTTGTGGGTGTTGATATTCTGTTTTCAAAATGGACCAAACGTTTATTTAAATTTTTTATGGCCCCATTAGCCATAATGTGCTACAGTAGAATGCACAACATACTAGCACATTATGGCAGAATTACTTGGCAAGTGATCCCTTCCAGCACTGCACAGTTCTCCCATCGGTCACAGGCACTCCCATGTCCTCCCCGTCTTCCTTAAGATTCTGACTCTTTGGACACTTGGTTGGCCGTGCCATTTTTTTAAAGCTGTGCTGTAAATGTATTCAGGGCTGTGCATGCCCAAATGCTCAGAGGCAGGGGAAAGTGTTTTTGACACCAGAGATCAATAGGGTCATACAAATCCTACCTTTGATTTTTTCTTGTTTTAATTTTGAATAGAGATAGGGATATAACCCCCATCAGTTTTTTTTTTTTTTTTTTGCCATCTGTGTGCCATTGGAGAGATTTACCTTCACTTCTGTACCATAGCCAAAACAGGAAGTGAAAGGAAATCCCTGACAATTAGGAGCCCCCCCCCCCCCCCCAAGTCACCAGAACTAGTGTCCCCTTTGGAAAACTTTCCCTCTTTTACTTTTCTGGGAACAACCCAAAAGTTGGGATTTTCTTTTACTTCACTTTCAATAACAGTAAACAGGACAAAAAGAGGATCTCTCTAACGGGGGCACAGATGGCTAAAAAAATCTATCCAAAACTAAAGTTTTGCCTTTAGTTATACTTTTTTTAATTCAACTTTAATATACCATACTTGTATGGCTTACTCCTACTGAGTTATCAGTGTTGCTGAAATAGAAACCCAACAAGCTATGCATGTTGATGACGACTTTTATAATACTGAATACTTTTTAACGTGAGATTTTCATATATTTGCAATTAGCCAAGTATCCTGCTGCCTATAGTCTTCGAATAATACAACCGCCGTTACAAAATCTGCTTCTGTAAATGATACTTTTTGAATGAGCTATTGCTGGTTATAGAGTGTTCTCTGACCTCAAAGACACTAGCCAGCCTTTGTATCTCATTAAACCTAGCTGGAGAAAACTTTGTGGCTCATCAATAGTTTTGTATGTGGCATCCTGCTGAAAATTAGTATTTGCTGATTCTCACCTGTAGAAGTCGTCAGTCCATTGCAGAACAAAGCACTGATGTGGTATGCTTGACTGCTTACCATGTCCATTTCTACTTGCTCACCTTCTACATAATATAAAAGATTTTTGGCACGTTTCTAGCAAGGCTGTTATTATTTGGGAAATATACAAACCACAGCAGTTGAGTTGCTTTAGAGTAAAAAGTTCACTTTTGCTGTTTTGCACTAAGCACATTATCAGTAATATGTATTGGTTGTACCTTATTATTTATATACAGATGGCAGCTCATTACTGCTATCTATAAACCACAGTAGAGCAATTTGCAGTGAACGGCAAAGTGCATTTGTATTAACTGGCTGATTTCTATTGCTGCCAAAGGAGAACAAGAGTTGATATTAGAGAGAGAAAAATGCCGAAGACGTCTCCAATTAAGAGAAATGTGCATTTAGCATCATAATCAGCAAACTTTTAAATAAATGAAATTTTGTTAAATAATACTCCAGGTGCCTTGTGCGCTGAGCGGGCCTAATGAAATCAGTGAAGCTCTGCTTTCAGACACACTAATACAGTTATTTTAACGATAATCTCTCTGGGCGATGCAAGCTTGAAGATGAATGCTAATGGATGGAAAAGACACAGGTTCACATTGGTGTGTGGTTATTTTCGTATTCTGCTTCTAATGGAGATGTGCACTTTTTTTTTTTTTTCCAAGTTGATGAAACATTTATATCGGTTTGATAGGAAGAATGAGTGTTATGATGCAAATCTATAACATTAAATATTACAAACACGTTTTACTGATTTACCTTAAGGTTTGGCTTCTGCTTAGTTCTTATACAATCTATCTTTTTCATTCTAATAATGTAATGGCCTTATTTTTGCTGCTACTATAAAATGTTTAGTAAACATGAAAAGGATGATTTATAAAATTTGGTTAAATTAAATCTGAAATCCAGGCAAAAAGCTAGATTAGCCACTTGCCCACTAGGCACTTAAACCCTCTTCCTAACCAGACCAATTTTCAGCTTTCGGTGCTCTCACATTATGAATGACAACTCAGTCATGCAACACTGTACCCATATGACATTTTTGTCCTTTTTTCCACACAAATAGAGCTTTATTTTGGGGGTATTTAACCACTTGCCGACAGGCGCACGACGATATACGTCGGCAGAATGGCACGTACAGGCAGGAGGGCGTATATATAAGTCCCTCCTTTCTGCCTGTCCGTGCCATCGGGGCGCGCCGGTCGGGACCCCCGTGAGTCCGATCGCGGTCCCCGCGGACTCGATCGCCGCGGGGACCCCCGCGATCGTCTCACGGGAAGGCTGAACGAGGAGATGCCGAGATAAACAGCATCTCCCCGTTCTGCCTAGCAACTAGTGACGCCGATCTCTGCTCCCTGTGATTGGAGCAGAGATCAGCATTCAGTAGCTGACAGCCACGCCCCCCCACAGTAAGAAACACACCCCTAGGCATACACAGCCCCCTTGTGGTTAACCCCTTCACTGCCAGTGTCATTTATACAGGAATCAATGCATTTAAATAGCATTAATTGCTGTAAAAATGACAATGGTCCCAAAAATGTGTCAAAAATGTCCGATGTGTCCGCCATAATGTCGCAGTCACAAAAAAATTGCAGATATCTGCCATTACTAATAAAAAAAAAAAAATATTAATAAAAATGCTATAAAACTATCCCCTATCTTGTAAACGCTATAACTTCTGCGCTAACCGATCAATAATCGCTTATTGCGATTTTTTTTACCAAAAATATGTAGAAGAATACGTATCGGCCTAAACTGAGGAAAAAATATGTTTTTTTATATATTTTTTGGGGATATTTATTATAGCAAAAAGTAAAAAATAATGCGTTTTTTTCAAAATTGTCGCTCTATTTTTGTTTATAGCTCAAAAACTAAAAACCGCAGGGGCGATCAAATACCACCAAAAGAAAGCTCTATTTGTGGGAAAAAAAAGATGTCAATTTTGTTTGGGAGCCACTTTGCACGACCACGCAATTGTCAGTTAAAGCGACGCAGTGCCGAATCGCAAAAAGGGGCCTGGTCCTTTGGCTGCAAAATGGTCCGGGGCGGAAGTGGTTAATCACCACTGGATTCTTCATTTGTTGCGCTATACATTAAAAAAAATTAAAAAATTTATACTGCTACATATCTTTGGTAAAAATAACCAAAATCGGTGTATATTATTTGGTCTTTGTGAAAAATGTATAGAGTCTACAAGTTATGGTACCAATCATCTAAAATTGATCACACCTGATGTACTAACGGCCTATTTCTTTTCTTGAGACACTAACAAGCCAGGAACGTACAAATATCCCATAAATTACCCCTTTTTGGAAAGTAGACATTCCAAGGTATTTAGTAAGAGGCATGGTGATTTTTTTTTTTAAGTTTTCGCACAATTATTTGCAAAATCTGCCACTTTTGACACATTTTCAGGATCATTGACAATTATACAGCGATCGGTGCTATAAAAATGATTACTGTTTAAATGTCACTCGCAGGGAAGGGGTTAACACTAGGGGCTGATCAAGGGGTTAACTATGTTCCCTAGGTGTGTTCTAACTGTGGGGGGATGGGACTGACTAGGGGAGGAGAGAGATCGGTGTTCATACTTAGTATGAACATACAATCTGTCTCCTCTCCCCTGACAGAACCAGGATTTTGGAAAATGTGGAAAGAAAATAAAACACATTTTTTTTTTACACAAAGTTGTCCATTTATATATTTTTAACACATAGCAAGTACATAGCAAAAATTACACCCCAAAATACATTCTGCTACTACTCCCGAGTACAGTAATACCACATGTGTAAGACTTTTCCACAGCCTGGCCACATACAGATGCCCAACATGCAGGGAGCACCATCCGTTGTTCTAGGGACATACATTTCAAATCTAATTTGACTATCTAATACAATTTTGTGAGGCACTGTATTGGCATGGATGTGGCATGGATGATCACTGATGTGGCATTGATGATCACTGATGTGGCATGGATGACAACAAATGTTGCACGGATGACAACTAATGTGGCACGGATAAGCACTGATGTGGCACAGATGATCACTGATGTGGCACGGATGAGCCATGATTGGGGAGGAGCTGTACCGGTAGGTTGACAACTGATTGCTCATCATTGGACGAAGCGATCACGTGGTAAAGGGCCGCTGTCATTGGCTTTTTACCGCGATCCATGACGCGCCGGGTCCTGTGAACCCAGGGAGCTTGGACAGTCCAGTGTGCGCACCATTCTGGGAGGACATCATATGACGCCCTTCCAGAGTTCAATGACGCCCCTATGGGGGTGCGGCCCGAACCTTGGTGACACCCATCAGAGGGGTGACACCAGAGCTTTTTTTATAGCTCTTTACGCGCCGCTCACTGCTTTCACACAGAACAGGTGAACATAGTGAACTTCTGAGCCTTGCACCCTGTACATAGTGAACTTTTGAGCCTTGCACCCTGTACATAGCAAACTTCTGAGCCTTGCACCCTGTACATAGCGAACTTTTGAGCCTTGCACCCTGTACATAGCGAACTTCTGCATCCTGTTTGTATCACATTCCTGAACGCTGCACTCTGTATGTAGTGTACTTCTGAACCCTGTGTATAATGCACTCATGATATTTAGCAATGCCTTTGTAAGGCCCTCCCATTGTTAGTGCAATTCAGCCACACCTACCCTTTAATGTGGTGTGATTTCCCCCTGTGGGGGGTTTATAGTGGGGCGTGGTTGAGCCTTGGTTTACAGAAGAGGCCCTTGTCCCCATCAACATGAATACAAGGTGCTTTGGGGTGGGGGGGGGCAGAGCACCCCCCCATGTTGAGGGCATGCGTATTCATTCATTTTTGCTGAACAGAGATGGGGATCAGGTAAGTATTAGGGGGGCCAAGGGGGGCTTCTGCACACAGAAGGCTTTTTATCTTAATGCATAGACTGCATTAAGATACAAAAAAAATGATTCTCTGGTTTTTAAAGGGGTTGTAAAATCAGAAGTTTTTTTTTTAACACCTAGTGGTGTTAACTTGTGTGTTTTTCAACTGTAACCCCTTCCCGACGTTAATTTGTGGATCAGCATTCTCAAGTACTCAAGTCACCATGCTGAGAGAATTTTAATGTACACTACAATTTAGAATAGCAGGCATACACTTGTGCAAGCCCCTGGTTCTGAAGCTAGGCGATCAATGACAGAAACAGGTTTCATACTAAGGATCATAAACCAATCACTGTGGTTCCAGATCATGTGATGTCTATGATTGTTTTTCTGAATGCTATAACTGTAAGTTTTCGGAAGAAAACTGCAAGCACACTATACCTACAGTTTGTTTCCCTTAGCAGAGTCTCTTTAATGTAGTACACTATTTTCTTTACTGTAGAGTGACTAGTCTGTTGCATTTTCATTTTGCTATGTAGCAGCACCCACCTTCCATTCATCTCACTATTTTATAGGTGACAGATATCATCACACCAGTTGACACACCAACATTATATGACCAAAGGAAAGCGGACACCCCTCCACATTTTTTTGAGTTTTGGTGTGACCTGTAAAGGTAATGCTACAGCATACATGCACATTTGAAACAATTGTGCACTTCCAATCTTGTGACAACAGTTTGTAGAAGGCTGTTTTTTGTTCCTGGCATAAGTGTGCCATTGCACACAAAGCCAGGTCTTTAAAGATATGGTTTGCTGAGTTTGGTATGGAGCAGAGAACTCCAAACTATGGCCCTCCAGCTGTTGCGGAACTACACTTCCCATGGGGCATTGTAAAACTCTGACATTCACAGACATGACTAGGCATGATGGGAATTGTAGTTCCTGAACAACTGCAGGCCATAGTTTTGGAGACCCCTGATGTGGAGGAACTCAGGTGCCCTACACAGAGATCTGCCTAAACCCTAAAAAAAAAAAAAAAAAAAAACTCCTCTGAGATTAATTGCATACAAGTTGCGAGCTAGGTCCAACATTAGTACCTGATTGCACAAATGCTCTTTTGGCTGAATAGGCACAAATTCCCACAGAAACCCAAAAATAGGCACACTTTCTTGAATGGGATGTCCAACAAACTCATTTAGGTGTGATGGGCAGTTGCCCACAAACATTTCCATTTAATGTACTAAAGGTTTTTAAAAACTGAGGTTAGATATGTTAGCGTTGACTTATTTTTAAAGGTACAGGCCCCAAGACTCATCTTGATCTTGGGTTCTCTTTCTAGAGAGTCACTGCCTTGGAACAAGTATGAGGAACTGAAGTTGAGGCTTTTAAAGCTGGCTTCATGTTTTTTTTTTCCAGATCCATAACACACAAGGCAGTGAAGCCTAGATCAGTCATTCCAAAAAGAAAAAAAAAATCCTCTCTTTTTACCTAAAATAACCTGTGCAAACTAGGATGTTTTGTACAGAATAAAACTTTACAGTAGGTGCCCTTCTTATTGTAAGCTTAACTTTGCTCTAAAATACATTTTCAGCTTAAACAATTGATGGTGTGACACATGGGAGATGTGTCCTTGTGTAAATTGTAAGACTTTGTCAATCAATCACTGTTTTATTTTTCTGCATAGTGCATGCCAAAGTAGAAGTATTTGTCGTTTTTGCAGTGATATTTCTATGAGGATTTGATTAAACATATGTTTTTTTTTTCTTTTCTGTATCTTTTAAAACTTAAAGGCAATTTAGCCTTTCTTGCTTATTGCTTTGTGTTCTTTTGGTATACTGCACTCTCCCTAATGGACTCATCAAGCTGGCAAGATGTTGCCTTGATAATCGTGATGCTGAGGGGATTGAGAATTTCATGCTGCTTGGGCTCTTGAAATGGTAAAAGTTACTTAAGATAAATTTGCTACCACCTGGAGACCTAATCATAAAGCTATTCCAGGTACCCTTTCACACCTCTCTGGTGAGTCAAAAGTAGACAATGTTTATATATTTTACTCCATACTTTTGTATAAGTTTCCGTTCATAAAATAATTTAAAGCAGCGAATATCTGATTTAAAATCCATTTTTATACCTTCCATCCATATATACAGTATGTGTCTGTGTGTAGGCAGACATAATGCACATCTAATCATAAAGCCACCTTAATGCAGGTACACGGATTGTCACTTGCCATGTCGCCTGCCATGTTACGGATTGTCACTTGCCACGTCCGGGATTGTCACTTGCTATGTGTATTTTTTGGTACAAATTAATGCTTTATAAGTAATTAAGTCTTCTAAACATAGATTGCTTTTATATGTATTGAGGATGCCATAATAGTGGAATAGTAGCTTCACAATTAAAGGAAAGGTAGGTGCCATGGAATCTGTCATTGCTCATCCCTGCTCAAAATGCTAGTGGTTTGTCGATAACATATTTTCCAACCTTATTAGATGGGAAAGGGGGACACATCATAGCACAAGATATATAGGCAAAGAACATATCCCTGGCATGCCTCTAGTAACAAGGACCATGAGGATTAATGCAAAAAAATACCTTATCCCTAATTCTCCTTCATTTTGGATTTTCAAAATAATGAAAAGTATGATTTGTTATTTTCCCACTGGATCACACTACTTTTAAAAATGCACTGCAACTGGATTGCATGCTACTGTAGTATCATGCGATCTGGTGCAGGCAAGCATGCTGCATTTGAGCTGTTTGTAATCTATTGACACCAGCATCAGATTCAGGGGAGTAACTAGAAATCACAGGGCCCCATAGCAAAATGTTGTATGGGCCTCCCCTGCAAACAGCCCCCCCCCCCCACAAAAAAATGAACATCCTAAATACAGATTGTCACTTGTCACACGTTGCTGAATGTCACCTGCCACATGTTGCGGATTGTCCACTTGCCACGTCCCAGATTGTCACTTGCCATGTCACCTGCCACACATTACGGATTGTCACTTGCCACGTCCCGGATTGTCACTTGCCATGTCGCCTGCCATGTTACGGATTGTCACTTGCCACGTCACCTGCCACACATTACGGATTGTCACTTGCCATGTCCCGGATTATAACTTGCCACGTCACCTGTCACACATGGATTATCACTTGCCACGTCACAGATTGTCACTTGCCACACGTTACGGATTGTCACTTGCCACACGTTACGGATTGTCACTTGCCACTTTACGGATTGTCACTTGCCATGTCACCTGCCACACGTTACAGACTGTCACTTGCTGTGTCACTTTCCTGCTGTGTCCCAGAGTCAGGCAGCAGATTATCAGTCAGGCAGCAGAGAGATAATGTCATCTCTCTGCTTCCCACGGCTGCCTGCACAGTGAGGGGGGAACTGCACTGCAGGGATGCAGGGCGGGCGCCGGGCGGTGAGAGATTATGTCATCTCTATGCTCTCCCACCCGCCAGCTCCCTGATTGGCCAGCCCGCTCACCCACAAGCCGCCCAGATGTCTCACCAACTGAGCCACCTGACAGCCCTCGGAGCCACCCATGCTCTCACCCGCGGATCCTCGGAGTGGCCCGCTCTCACCCGCGGAGCTGCCGCTTTCACCTGCGGAGCCGCCCGCTCTCACCTGCGGTGCCACCTGCTCTCAGCCACCCGTCCTCACTGGGCCCCACTTGGCTGCAGGCCCCATAGCACCCACGTGTGTCACTATGGCGGTAGTTCCGCCACTGATCAGAGTGTGAAGTAAATGCACATGAAACGCAGGTTTTCCACACTGAGTTCTGGTGTGAACAGGCACTTATTGGGAACAGTTATTCTGTTCTGGCAGCACACTCACAATGTGCTCTCAGCATAGTGAACAAGCTGTGAAGGTCTGTCCCCGGTCATTGTTTACAATCAGGAGCTTCAAGTCATGTGAATTGACCTAACTCTGTGATTTAACTAATGTAGAGAAAAATCAGGTCACTAGACTGGCTGTGCTGTGTGGTAGGACTGGGTAAATTTGAATAGATGAAAATACAAATGCTTTGGCAGGAAACACCATCCCCATATATATGTTTCAATGGTGTATTTATTTGTTAGCTGCCAGTTCAGCTTTAACCACTTGCCTACAGGGCACTTTCACCCCCTTCTTGCACGGTCATGCAACACTGTACCCATATGATTTTTTTTATATATTTTTTTCCCACAACTTTAAATTTCTTTTGGTGGTATTTAATCACCACTGTGTTTTTATATTTTTTACTAAAAAAAAAGACCGAAAATTTTGAAAAAAATAAGTTTTTCTTAGTTTATTTTTCTCCTTCACTGATGTGCACTGATGAGGCTGCACTGATGGACAGTGCTGAGGCAGCACTGAAGGGCACTGATTGGGGTGGCACTGATGAGGCACTATTATACAACAGTGATGGGCAATGATAGGTGGCACTGATAGGCAGGACTAATAAGCACTGATAGGCGGCACTGATAGGTATTGATAGGTGGCACGGATAGGCAGCACGGATGGGCACTGAAAGGCAGCACTGATAAGCATCACTGATGGGCACAGTTTGGTATCACTGATGGGTACAGGTTGACATTACTGATGGGGCTGCTTTGCATCTCCTTGTTTACATGTGATTAGCAGTGACCGGACACAGCTGATCATATGGGTAAAAAGCTGTGGCCATGGCTCTTTACGAGATTGGGACGTGATCATCGCGAGACTGGGTGACGTCATATGAACAGAGAACCCAGAATGGCCCAGAACAGGAGAGCATCCTGCCTGCCGTCATTTGCCTATACAGCGAGCGGGAGGCTGTTAAAGAAATCCATGCAAGGCACAGCACTGGTTTGCTTTGAGCTATCAATTTATCCAACTTATTACTTTTGGATTCAGTTGACCTTATAAGAAAACCTGTCATGAGAGAAATATGCTTTTACATACTTTCTTTTGAAAATGCTAGTTAGCTGTCTGTTAAGCCAAACCTCCCAACTTTCTGAGATGGGAACAAGAGACACCTAATAGCATAAGTATGTAGGCATAGGACACCCTTTGTGACGCTCCCTTAAAGGACAATTATACGAAAAAAAGATTAGTTAAACCCACAAGTGTTTTTTTTTACCACTACTATTCCTTTATATTGGCCTTTGAAATTTACAAATGCACTAATTTAGAAATCAGATGAAAGGTTTAGCACTGTGAAACACTATTTGCAAGATGCATTTTATATATAACTATTATAGATCAGACCAAAATGAGGGACAGATGAGGATGAAATAGGTACAAAGGGACTTTGTTCAAAATCGGGGAGAGTCCCTCAAAATCAGGGACAGTAGGTAGCTATAGTTACACTACTCAACTGGCCTCCAATACTTTGAGTTACAGAACAGGAATACGTATGCAAATCAGGAAGGTCAATTTAAACCAGAAGTTCTTATCTGCATTTTTGTTCCTTGCTCAAAGTCTTGATACAAAAGGGTTAGCATGTCAGCCAGACAAACAAAGATTTCAGAAATGGCATCCCAACGTTTGACAGAATTGTGGAGTTTACATATTGTCACTGTGCTTGTTTGGGTTTTCTCCAGATTCCGCTTACTCGCCAAAAGACATGCTGGTAATTGGCTCCCATCTAAACTGGCCTCAGTGTATGTGTGTATTTGAGATCAGTATCTTACACTGTAAGCTCTTTGAGGGGAGAGCGTGATGTACGAATGTATAGTACATAAAGCTCTGCGAAAATGTCAGTACTGTGTATATACAGTGTGTGTGTGTGTATATATATATATATATATATATATATATATATATATATATATATATATATCTGTAATAAATAACAAAAACAACTTTTTTGTGTTGATATCACAAAGGTATTCCAGGCCACTAAGGAAAGCTGCTGTAAATGATACACCTTTCTGCGTGACATGTCTAAGTTTTATAACCTTGGAATCTGGCCATTAACAAAGCTGTAACAGTAGGTTCAGTTTATTTGACAAGAAAGGTAGATGAGGCAGAAACAAAGTGAAAATACATGAAAAGGGCAAGCATCTTAGAAATGAGCCAATACAAGTCCTAATCAATACTCTTCATGTATAAGTTTCTTGGAAATTTACAAGGCCAGTTTTACAGGGTGTCACTCAATAGTTTTTCCTAAGGCAAGAATTAAATAACTTTCAATTTAGCCACTATTGATTTTTGGGAGCTGTATATAGAAGAAGTCTAAGAATGGGTCTATAAATGTCCCTGGCCTGAGTATTCACAGACTGGAAGGCTCCCACCTTTCTAAGACGACATTTCTTCACAAGCACTGCTGCTTTTGTAAATTTCCTCACTGAGTTGTTTTGGCATAATAAAACCAGTCATACATTGGTTCCAATTGTCTGTAAACAGGAGCTTTTTTCATTTAACTAAAAATATAGTGGATCAATGCTTATTTTTTTCATTTTAGTCACTTGGTGTGTGTATTGGGCTTACCCACTCAATAATTCCGAACGCCTATATATAGTTCACTTTTTTTCTGTACGGTACCATTGAAAATGAAAATATGAATTCACAAAGACTTAGCGTCAATGCTGCTATTGTTCTATCCAAGTATTTATTTTGCAATCAATAAGACTAGGAATTGTAACCACTGGCCACTTGGGGATATGGAAACCAAATGATGGGGTATCTCGATCTTTTCGATCTCTGAAAAGTAAAAAAAAAAAATTAAAACATGACTTTATTCTTTATTGAACGTGAAATCAAAATATAGAAAATTAATTGATATGTCCGATGACCAGCAAGTAACACACTTGCACAGCTTGTCCCTCCTCCAAAGCACTCTGTACAATGGTGACTCATGAGCAAAGTTCTGTACTCACGCTGGTAAGTAATCCATGTGTCAGCACAAAGCCAAACTTAGTCTTTGAATTTCAGAGCAAGTCATTAAGGTGCAGAAATCCACTACAATCATAAATCCCACAGTAGCGCTGCACATAGTCTGGTCTGTCTTCATTTGTGTTGACACTTGGATTACTCATCAGCGCAAGTACAGGAGTCGGTTCATGAGGCACATATGTACGAAGAGTACACTGAAGGTGGGACACATCATGCAGGATAGTCCAGCTCAGGAGCAGGCTTTGCTGACCAACAGGCTAGCATGGACTATGTGATAGCTACATACACTCCATATATATTCATATAGTATGAGGAACCATAAACTATGGTGCATGGAACTTTTGTACACAACATAATCTAACTAGAATGGTAGCTACTTATGTGATGGAGACATATTGAGAAGTTCTACGAGACCACAAAGCACACTTTATTGAGATTCTACAAACTGGGGGTAGGGGGAGTGTATGCTTTTTTTTTGTATCCTATATACATATGTTTATACTAATTTATATGTTTTATTTTAAGTTTGTTTTTAAGGTTGATGAATAAAGTAATTCTTTGTTTTATTTGAGAACCTGGCTAAGGTTTTGATACTTGCAGTAAATATATGCAACATAGTGTTCTCTATTTAGAGGTAGCAGAGGATTTGGAAGTCAATTTGGTTCATGTTTGGTTTTTATGCTAAGGGATACAACTACTAATCCCCTTTCTTGAATAAAGGTGATTTAAGGTTTTTCAGCAACTAAGCACGTTTAATTTTCAAGCATATGATGAATGCCATTTTGCTCATCATTACATAACTAATATGTATTTACTTTATTTGCAGGAGGACCTACTAGATGGCCTTCAACTCATTGTGATTGCTGCTGTAAAAACACAAAGGGGGACAAAGAGGGTGAAAGTGGGACATCGTGCAATGAACTTTCTACATCCAGCTGTGATAGTCAATCTGAAGCCAGCTCTCCTCAAGAAACAGTCATCTGTGGTCCAGTAACTCGCCAGTCCAATATACAGACTCTAGACCGACCAGCCAAGAAAGGACCAGTGCAGATTATCCAGCAGTCCGAAATCCGAAGGAAAAGTGACCTTTTAAGAACTTTAACGACTGGGTCGAGAGAGTCCAACACAAGTAAAAAAAAAGTTGTGAAAGAAAAGCTTTCTATTGAAGAAGAGCTGGAAAAATGTATTCAGGATTTCATGAAAATAAAAATACCAGAAAGGTTCCCTGAGAGGAAGTATTCATGGCAATCAGACCTTTTGCGAAAATACCACCTATAGAAAGGGCAAAAATATTATAAATCACTGGTATATGAAGCCTATTGTTTATTTGGTAGATTGCCATGTCCACGTAAACTACTGCCTATATACATAGTTCACTTTAACCCTGTTGCTGCTGGATGAACGTGATACAAAGTCCAATTCTGACCAATTCAAACCAGCAGCAAGGGCATTAAAGGCAAGTCTGCCTAAAACTAATCACTCAGTTTTGGCCTTACTCTGGTGGGTATGATCAAACACCAACTTGAAAGAATTCCATCCAAGATCACACATCTGTCTGATTTGGCTTCATTCCGAACATCAGGAGTCTGGTGACATAGCAAGGAGGAAGGCCAAGCCAAGATCTGTGGGCTGGAGCAGAGAAAACAACTTGAGAAGTTTACCCAGTTTTTTGGTGGTGTAACACACCACTGTCCATGCAAGACTGACTGCTTAGTTTTGGGTGGCATTACCTTTTAAAGTTGATAGTTACAGGGTACTATTTTCTTTCTCTGTGGAAGCACAACGTTTTCTTTTCTTTTCAAATTTTAACAAGATGGATACTGAAAAAACACAAATAGCACAAACATAGTAGACATTGAACATTAACAGATAGATACTTTAGAGTTTTTTTTTTATTTATTTCTGTCCTTTTTTATTTTCCTTCGTTTTCCTCAGTTTTCAAAAAGTGTGTGTTCGTTAAGAAAGTTTCTGGAAGAGTGTCACTTCAAAAATGCATGTTTCCTTATTGGAGAATGGAGGTCACATGAGTAAAAGAAACAAAGAAAAAAAAAGTAAAGTAAAACTATATCATGATGGTTTACATTTAGTGAATATATTACTGCATACATTATTGGTCTTGTTATATCCTTGTTACTCTGCACTTTCTTTCAAGTCAGACGGCTGCTTTGTGTGGTCATATAATCTGTGGCTGCTTCATTATCTCTATTTTTGTAGGACTCTGAGATGTGTGGATGGTGTTTACCACTAAGAAATAAAAGCCCTTCCCTTATTTTAGTCTACAAACATCTATCACCCATGTGGACTCCAAGTAGGGAAACATTCCCTGGTAAAATGGACACAGCAAATACTTTATGACTAATGTTTGCAAAGTACAGGGCTTTTGTGGTAACGACTAATGTGTAAATTCATTGATGTACAAGTGCATAATAAAGTCTTAAGTGCTCATTCACACAGTAAACATTGGCTTTGTTTCACATGATTACTGGATAGACATAATTTGCTCTCAATACTAATGAATGTTGCTTAGTTACAAATGAGAAGAACAATGATTAAAATGTATGTGAAGTCAAAACTTTTCCTTTGGATAGATTCAAGACCTAAATTCCTCCCAGACTTTTGCTACTCTCTGGGAATATTCTCCATCTGTTTTTGCTCTGGTGACCATTTTCTGGGACAGAAAGTAACAGGATATCCAAAAAATGTATAGTTACAGGGACAGGTGGCTATGAACCACTTCCTGACCAGCTCACGTACATATACGTCGGTAGGTTGGCACCCATGTGCAAAACGACATACAGGTACATTGGCTCCTTTAAGAGCATTAGCAGGTGCGCCCAAGAAGAATATATATTGGCCTAAACTGAATAAGAAATTTGTTTAAAAAATAATAAAAAAAATTTGATCTTTTTTTGTTTATAGCACATAAAAAAAAAAAAAAAGGTGATCAAATACCACCAAAAGAAAGCTATGTTTGTGGGAAAAAAAGGACACAAATTTGGTTTGGGTACAGCATTGCATGACCGCGTATTAAAGTATTAAACAAAGGATTCTGCGCTTAGGTAAAGGTATAGCTGCAGCCTCCCAAATAAAGACACCACAAAGTAATGCCCAAAGAACAAATAATCACAAAAAGGAAAATGGCACTGCTAAAAAATTGTGAAAAATTTGCATAGGTGTCACCTAAACATAACAATTTATAAATTTATATATGACAGCGGGAGATCTATATGCGACAGTGAGAAATATATAAAGGTGAGTCCCTATGTAGTGTAATAAATCATATGCAAAAGCCAATGAGATCAGAAAGGAAATAAAAAAACCTTGTTCACATCTGAGAAGTGTAAGTATCCACCATAGGATTGATGGCTAATAGCACGTCCTAATTGCTATATAAAAATATGTATATATGTAGTGGCCATAACCCTCGATGGGGCGGCCTTGACTTTTGGGCTTACCGGTTACCTCCGCTTGGCTTGTTGATCCATGTCCAGAGGTTCCCAGGGTTAGTACCCAACAACTTTGGATGCTGACACCATAAAAGTCCTTTTCAAAGGTTTTTATTTGCAGGGGTAACATCCAACAAACACAGTCTCAGATGGTAACAGAGGGCAAGGGTGAAGAAACTCAGGCACCTTGAACTGCTGACAATAGAATGTCTCTAACAAAACCCAGAGAGTAGCCACTCGCAGCTGGGTACTTCAATGCTGGAAAAATCTCTAGCCAGAGATTATGGCAGCCAAGACTTTGATCCGGAAACTTGCAAAAGTCTCTGACACAGAATAAACTTTCAACTGAAGGTGAATAGGAACTTTTCCCAGTACCTGGAACTTTATCTGTCTCCTTGGCAGTACTGTGAAATTGTGGATTCTTTAGTGTCCATAACAACCCAGCAACCAGGCTTTTCTTGAGATGCCAGCTTGTTGGCCCTCCTCCGAAGAGTCCTCCCCCAGTCGCATATGTGAGCTGTGGTGCCCCTCCAGTGATGAGAGCACACCAGGATGCCTTGAATCCTCCTTCAGTTACTGTGCCTCGGACCAGCCGTTTCCGAGACTCGGGAACAGATGGATCCCTGCCCCAGACCATGCAAGTCTGTGGGGCTAGTCAAACAAACCATGTTTCGGGACGGCAAATGCTCCCAGGCCGGGACCCCTCGCGGGGCTACCCTGGTCCAGAACCAGGAACAGACAGCTATGTCCGAACCCTGAACACATGACTTCAGCACCTTAAGTACCCTTCCCCAGACTACACAGCGGGGCCAGACGCACCCACTGATTGGCTCCGGGGAAGACTGATACCTAAGACGTCCAACCAGTCCTGGTTCTGGGCCTGTCATGTGTACCTCAGTGTACCCATGACCAGGCAGAACCTTAGTCCATCCCAGCCAAACTGATGCCAAAGTGAACCTGCACAATTAACCCTCAGAACCCCATTACTGTTCTGAGGAAAAACTAAATTTCCACATATAGCGGACACCTTGTGAAAGGGTCCCCGCTACATATACATAGCAGAGTGACCCACTAATACCAAATGAATCAAAAACGAAAACATATATGGGACAAATACTGTAAATAATGAAAGTGAAAATTCAATCGATGAATAGAAAAACTGTGTGACAAAAAACTTATATGTAAACACAGCAAAAAAAACAAATAAGTGTGTAGAAATAAATGTGATAAATAGTCCATAAATGAAATAATATATATGAGAGAAAGAGAAAGAAGATCTCTTAATATTAAATATCCGTATTCCCAATAAAGTGACTTGTGCTGGTTTTCAAGTGATGCAACTTTTTTCGTGCAACAAAAAAGGTGACTTCTGATGTTCCCCTTTAGGTATATGCACTCATCAGAAGCCCTCACCCCTGCAGGGGTAAAGAGCATGTAGTAAATG